>OMKK01083834.1:0-15818 GCA_900302305.1 Polymixia japonica | reverse complement strand
TGAGAGTTTTCTAGGATGTGTGAAACCATATGTATAGAAATAAGCCACTGTTCTACCAGTGATTCTACTATGTGAGCATTGACCAGAGCAGAGCCCCATTCCTCACACACACACACACACACACACACACACACACACACACACACACACACACACACACACACACACACACACACACACACCACAGAAGCTATTTCATACTAGTTTCTTTCCCTGACATGTTATCTGTGTGCTTTGTTCTTTTTGTCCACATTCTCCATTGTGTTGTTTTGGTGTCATTTGGTTTCTGTGCTGTCTCTGTTTGTCATCTTGATTTGTCTCTTTTTCTTTATATTTATTATTATTATTACTTGCTGAACCACCATCATCTGAATTCCTCCTTTCTGTCAGGTTTTTTCATCTGTATGTGCAAATGAACTCAATCAAAACTAAACCTAAATTATTTCTTTTAAGACACTTTCCAAGTTCCCCAGATCTTTTCCAACCAAACGGGAACACCTAGCATCCGGTCACATTGGCTCTCCTCTGCCCATCATTAGACTGCTGACTAAGGAGAAGCTGCAGTAGATTTCAATGACCTTAGCACACAGCAGATGGTCTGTACACAAGGCACTAACCATGAAGTAATAATGGGAGTTTGAGTACATTACGTCATTTACCCAAGGGGATCAATAAAGTTAGACTGCAGTTGAAAATTAGCCAAGATGGCTAAACTGGCACATTTACAGAAATGTCTATTAATGTGCACTCCCTGTAACTATATAAATAAAATGTTTTATCTTATCTTATCTTATCTTATTATTATGCTGTTTACTTTCAAAATGCATCTGCCTCTCCAATCAGTCCTGTCACATTCAGCCCTTTGACAACAGATTTTCCAGTATTCTTAATTGATGCCTTACATGAGCCAATGGGTGGTGGTCTTATTTTCAGCAAATTGGGGGGGATCGACCAATCCTTAAACAAAGTGTGACAGCCAGGCTACATGTGTGGAAGTAAAAATATCCCAGAGATGAAAGAAACATGAACAGAGGATCTACAGAAACAGCTATGTATCTTGTATATCCCTGTAGACGTGAAGTCTTTTTGGAGAGAGGAGACAGCTTGTCAAAACCATATGTGTGCCTCACCACTATTGCTGGGACTCACACGCCTATGGCGCAGTCCCCAGGGGTTTCAGTCTCTTCACATAAAAGTCAGCAGAACAAGTGTGTAGACAGCAGCAGTGATGGCAAACTCCCATCTTACTGCACTATTTACCTTTTGCTGTAGGCTCTGTTTACTGACACCAGTTTTCAGTGTATGCTTCAAATGTATACGACACCGTAACATGTACAACTTTTACTCGTTGGTGTCATCTATTGACTTATCAGTGTGTAGAGTTTCCTATGCAGAGAGTTACATTTGACTGGGAATAGAAACGTGATTTGATTAAAAGTGAAACCTATTCATCCAGTACAGCAGTTTACTTTGTGATGTGTGGTGTCGCTCATGTCCAGCAGTTGTAGGATGCGAGGAGGGTGTATTTCCTTGGTGTTGGCCAGGTGCTCCTCTGTGGTCTGTAACATTTCCTGGGTATAAGCAGATGGTGTCACCTGCAACCATATTAGCAGTCTATTAGATCTGCTACCTTGATAGTGTGTCTTCTATAAGTGTTCAGCAGTGATAGGCCACTGCATCAAGTAAATTACCTTTACCTTTTTTCCCCAAAACACTAGAAACTATCAAAATAATATATATAACAATATATAACAAGAGAGTACAGAATGAAAATGTTGCCCAAGACTTAAAAAAAGAATTAAAAAACAACAAAAGACCAACTAAAGACACATATCACTATTTTGCATACACTGCTATCATATCCACCAGCCCTGATTTGAAGGGGCAGGCTCCCGCTGGGATCTAAATTCGACAGTACGGACGGCCCACAACATCAGATCTCAGTCACAAATTCAGATCTTTTTGATCATATCTCAAAAAATACAAATGACAAGCGTAACCAGAGTTGTGAGAGATGACAACTTATATAGTTGCAAAATGAGCACAAAAGCTGTTGGCTGTCAGCTGTAAGCTGGCCAGCTGTGATTCCAACATATGCACACACACACATGCAGAATACACCCACATGCACACAGAAACATCAGCTTCAGTCAGCTGATTTCATGTGTTCTTAGAATGCTAATATTCTCCCCTTCAGAGAGGACCATCTGCAGTATCTTGTGGTTACTGTAATATCCCCTCCACAAAATCCTCTGCCCTGCCTTTATCAGTGCACAAACAGCAAAGAAACATTGAACTGCACTTAGCCTATTTCAAGGTCAGGGTAGAAAAAGATTTTAGCTTAAAATCTAAATGAATAATGTAGCAGAAGGGGTTACTGTATATGCAATATTTAATAGCTGCCAGTTAGGTGTGTATTCATAACATAACCTCCTTTCTATTATTCAGAGACAACAAAATTGCTCACCTGTGCACTATTCTTTAGAAAGGTGTGTTATAAAACAAGTTGGCTTCTCTTTAGAAGATTAAGTACATCTCCCAAAATTAGTATCCTAATTTCACTTATGTTTTATTATTAAGCACAAAAACTAAATTTTGGACTTAACCTTTCATAACTGACACTTGCATTGTGGATATAATTTTATAAAAAGAACAATCACCAAACCTTTGGCTGACAATGACAGATCTAATTATTTTATTTGCATTATTGTAAGAATATGTAATCCTTTTTAGGACAATAATGCATATGAAGTAGCATTTTTCAAAGACTGGGGTGGTGCCCAAAGGTAGATCATTTGAGATTAGGTCCCAATTTAACCTTGAGAAATAAGTCACTTAAAATCTCAACATTTTTGACTGGACAGTTCTAATTTAGTATGAGCATGTCTAGCATGTTGCCATGTAGTCTTCATCTCAGCAGTGTTAGGTACAGTGAACAGAATACTCTAGGGTAGCAGGTGTTGGGGTCAGTTTGATTACACAATGGCTTAATGATGGACACAAGTCGGTCCACATGAAAATGTTTGAGAACCACTGAGGAGACCAGTCATCCTCACCCTTCTCGGTCTGGAATCCCGTGGGACAACTTTTTGGTTCCAAGAAGCAGCCAACTTTCTCTTTTCACACTTGGCTCTTGGAGGATTGATGTCCTCAACCCTGCAGGCTTCCGTCTTTAAGGCGCTCTGTGGAAAATATGTCAAACTTCAACGCTCATTTCCAAACTATGAAGACGTTGTTTTCATTAGAGGAAAAAGGTGGAAAACGGTAGAAAGCAATCAAACAGTAACATCACTAACATCACAAAAATGAGAAATGGTCAAATGGAAAAACAACAACCACGGTTACAAACAGTGAAAGATAAAGAGAAACTCGGTAAAAAACACAAAACAATCAAGCAGTTAAAGCAAAACGGGAAGAAACAACCAAGCAGTGAAATCGATTTTCATAAAAGCAGAAAAGAGTAAAGGGTAAAGGGAAAAACGCCATTAAACAGTGTCAATCCATTTGTAGATTAATAACAAAACACAACAGTGTAATAATGATAAAGTACCCGAATGAAACCGTTAATGTTTCAGGTTCCAGCTAAACGACCAGCTTGACGTTAGTGACATTTACACACGTTACTCAGATTAAATGTAAGACAGATATACATATAAAACAGTTTTATTGCTTATCACAATAGCACTACGCCTTACCATGTTTTATAAATATAAGGTTAATTTCCAACGCTCTTCCAAAACTCACAGATCTTCCTGACAACAAACTTCGTTGTAGTTTTGTCGTAACCATGACAACGCGTGCGTCAGTAAACCGTGTTCTGATTGGTTCTCGGCTTTGACGAGCTGGGATCAGTTAAGTGTTTATTAACGGCATTTACTAATGTGGATAAAGTATTTTATCTAGCTACATATCATTATCATATCATATCATTTATTATTACAAGGTCAGCTGAGACGACATACATGTTTTTTCATTACTAGACTTCTTTCACACATAATGCTACAAACGACTTGTTGAGCGGCCCTGCAGACACACTGCACAGTTCTGGTTACTATCAAACCGTGTGTGTGTGTGTGTGTGTGTGTGTGTGTGTGTATGGGGGGGTAGCCAGGGATGAAGTAGTTCACTAGCTAGTACTACTGTTTATTGGTTTTAAACAGTTTAACCAGTCTGAATAAGCATGAGTTCACTGACGCTAGGTATTATTTCTTTTCATCAGGATACTTTCCCTTCTCTCTCTCATGACTATAGCCTCGCTGACACTGCAACCAATCAGTACTCAGAGGGCTGTGTATATGTGTATGTGTGTGCGTGTGTGTGTGTGTGAAAAGTTTAGGAAAGGATCTTTGTCCGCAAAATAATGCTTTACATAAGCATTTTTAACTACATGTCTTTTGTTATTAACTTTTAGTATTGGAAAAAGCATTGGAAGTCCTTACTTAATGCCGGTATGATTTTAGTACAGTGCCCACTGCCTCATGAAACTGTAATGGGTTCATATCAGTCCATTACTGGCTTCGCTGATTTTTCAGTAGTCCTTTATTAGTTCTTCACTCTACTGAACAAAACGAGCAACAAATGGTCTGGGTATCTGTCTTAACCAAGCCTGGCCATTGCTTGAACTCATACTATTTAAACTCCATTGAAAATCACTGAAGAACCCTTTGGTTTTGAAATGATGGAGATATAGCATCATGTGACCTGTACATGCTACTAGTGATGTAGGGATGTGAAATGAGATGAGTCACGTACAGCATCCTCATCCCTACATGACCAACAGTGGTAAGACATGAGTCTGAACCAAAGAGTCACTTTTTGATACTGTTAAACACGTTGTTCTTACAGTGCACTGTAATTACTATGAACCTTTGCAAAATTATTTTTTTGTATAATCAAATTCTTTTTTCTCATGTGTTACTATCACACCCCATTCTCTCACACATACACGTGCCTGTAACTCTGCTCTTTATCTTTGCTTCCTTCTCTCTCTTTTTCTCTTTTCTCTCTCTCTCTCTCTGCAAACACCAATATCTCTTTCTCCTTTTCTTCTCTGCTTCTCTCTCTCTCTCTCTCTCTCTCTCTCTCTCTCTCTCTCTCATATATACATACACACACACATTCTTTATACGACTGTTCCCACTGTTCTCAGCCATCATCTCATTCCTGGTGACTCTCAGTATACGGGTCACTAAGCTGCCCAGTCTGTTAGAAAATTGGATTTAGACAGCGCTAGTTTAGAAAGGGCCCGGCGGCGTGCGTAGGCCCCGCCCCCTCATCCCAACCCAACCTCCGTGACGTCAGCACGCAGCGTGCGTCTAACCGTCTCATTCTGAAAAGTCTCAAAATCGGAAAACGCTTCATCACAGTGAAGTCCGAGGCTCCGCAGCGTCAGAATAACACCGTCTCGTCAGTGGAATCTCCCCCCACTTATCACCAGACATGGAAGCGACGTCGTCCTCCTCTAACGGATGCAGGTAAGATGAAGGTTGCGTGGTTCTTCACGGCCGCAGGCTGCATGGTTGTCAAGGCTACGCAGTCATAATGAGGTCCAATGATGTACAAAAACCATCAGTCAAATTGGTGCATTAACACATCTTGATATATTTTATGTGAAAATGTTTTTAGAGGCCGAGGCTACATCTGATCGGCGTCAATAACATGTTTGTTATTAGGATCAAAGGGGCTTCCCGCTCCTTATACTGTATCTATAATCCGATCACCACAGACAATACATCAAACCAATTTTTCCCTGAGGTAAACTAGTATTTTACAGTTATTAAAATAGAGTTGTATTTTAGGGTCTTTGTTGTAAAAAAAAAACCACATCATTTTACTAATATAGTTTAATATAGTTCACATTCCGCTTAGGAATTATCACGCTACACACGCGAGACTGTCCGCCACTTAAAGAGACAGTCCTGATTTCAGCCGCAAGAAGCAACGGAGCGGAGAAAAACACCCATAGCTCAGACTCATGGGGAGAGTTTAGTCTGCCAACAGCGCCCATTGAGCCTGCAGGCCATTCCATTCCGCTGCGAGCCTAAACAGGACTGAGGAGAGGGCTCCTGGTCGCATGGCCTGAGCTGAATGCAAAGCGCTGATCCAGGCTCAAGGTTGGCCTGCTGCAGCACCAGGGACAGCTCCCCTCAGCCGGGCCCTGCTGCATGGAGGGAGAGCTCACATCACTGAGCTCACATTTACTGCAGAATGGGGGAGGAACACACATTGGCAATACCATATTGTTTTGAGGGAAAGTCAGTTTGCAAGACCACTACAAAAATGTGGGGCATCATACACAACAGTGGACAACATACAACACATTCAAAATTAAGTTATACATTTTGCCATTGTAGTAATGCTTACTGAGAAAATATAATGTGGAACTAACTGTACAGTTGGCAGCAGCTAAAACTTAGTTTCATGCTTGGCCAAATTAATAAATTGTCCTCTTTCTTGTATGGAAATCTGAGACAAAATGTAAGTAAGAACAATCATTTGTCCCCTTACCATCTACACTTGTTATTCATGACTAATAAGCCTGTTTTTATTCCTGAATTTAAAGTATGGGGAAGTCCAAGCAACATATTTTAGACCTCACCTAGTTTTGGGAATAGATCAAGATTGGGCCACAGTTTGCCTTTGACTGTTTGATGTCATTTGGTTTATGAATCACTCATAAAAAAAACCATTGAGTCTATGTGGCCTTTCATATGTCCTAACTCCAATCATTAATCACCTTCTCAAACTGTCATTAACAGCTGTAGGATTAAGTATAGCCTGAGCTATGTTACTGACATGCTGTTACACAAGGTGCCTTGTGTTTGTGTTTGTATGTACAGCTGTCATTACAACCAAAACATGATATTACTGTGTTCCTGAATGTTCATGTAATCCCCCTCATTATAAACATTGTGTACCCACCATGATACTTTTGATTTTAGAGAAAATGTATATGGAAACAACAGTTTACTGTATCTGCTCACTATCACCCTTGTTAAATGTGTTGAACAAATCACCCACTGATTACCAACCAAGGTAGTTGACAGGAGAATTACTCTTTAGAGAAATGTTTGTAATGATAAACACAACGTTGATGTGGATGCAATGATTGGTGGAACTGGAATTATCAATATTAGTGACAGGATTTGGTATTTATTGACATTAATCACTGTCATTTTCTGTGACTTTCAGCTACAGTTATGAGAACTACAAGGAGACAGCAGACTGGTTGATGGACCACACAGAGCAGCGTCCTAAGGTGGCCATCATATGCGGTTCAGGGCTGGGGGGCCTGGCTGACCTGCTGGACAACAAGGAGGTCTTCCCTTATGAGAACATCCCACGTTTCCCTAGCAGCACCGGTAGGCTGTGTGTGTGTGTGTGTGTGTGTGTGTGTGTGTGTGCGTGTGTTTTCCTGTACTGTGTGTAAGCGTCCTAACAGCAGTCCGTATGTGTGCTATGCAGTGCCAGGCCACGCAGGTCAGCTGGTGTTCGGGAGGCTGCAGGGTCGTGAGTGCGTCTGCATGCAGGGACGCTTCCACTTCTACGAGGGATACAACATACACACGGTGAGCTAGCTTAGTCCTGCTGGGTGAGGATGGTGACTGGCAAGCAGAGTCTACAGTATGCATATGAAAAGGTTTCATTTTTACAGTGGAAGACAGGTTGCAAGCCATTATCCGTAGCTTTGTATCTCAGTATTAGTTGGCTAATTTTAATAATCTAAACCCTCAGAGGAGGTTAGAACATTACCTTGTGAGGCAGCTGGATTCGCGAGAATAGCGGTCGCGAGAATCCATCTTGTCAGGCTTCAAGTTAATGTGATTGTGGCTGAACTACAGCTGGTTCGGACCAATCAGCATCCTATGATGAACTACTGGCAGCTACGGCAGGGTTTAGCCTGTGATAGACGTCATAGAGAGATGGTTCATCCAATCACCTGCCAAGTATTTTTTTAAAGTGCCTGCCCTTTTCCAAACAGTTTCCAAGGACGACTTATCAGATGGTTGTGTGTAACAAACCATGTGGCGTGTCAGGCTAGTTAGAACATGTATGCACATGGAAATTACTATTACTGTACTGAACTTTGTCAGTGTTATTTTACATGGCACTGTACAGTACTGGCTAATGGTGAGCATAAGGTGACCGCCCACAACAGATTTAAGAAATAGAAACAGCTAGGACTGCATGTTGTAACTTGCAAAAAAGGGGAAAATTCTCTGTCTGTTTCTAGGTCTTCTAGGTCTTTCTAGGGCATTGCACTTTCTGTTCATTTGACTTAATCTTCATTTGACTACATGCTATCATGGACTGTGGACTTTCAATTCCAATTTCAAATTCAACTTTTTAATTTATTGCAAATTGCTCTGGAAGATAACATCAGCTGTCTAAAACTGTAATTTGAACTGCAGAGGAGTTACTGAAAGGTTCAATCATATAACAACACAGAAAATATATAGTTTCCATATGCTAAGAAGGTTTTATTACTTTTCTCAGTTTGTTGTGAGCTGTTTTTTGTCTCTTGGTAGTTGAAATGGAAAGCTGTAGTTGGTAATTGTCTGTCTTTCATTTCAACAAACTCAACAATACCAAAACACCTTGATTTGGCATTTTTGACAGTTTGTTGAAATGAAAGACAGACAAGAGAGGATAACAGAAGAGTGGGAACACAACATGGTTTGTCAGTCATCTAAAGAAAGCTTTCCCACTGTCCTGTAGACTCTAGTTTTCCTGCTTTGGATCAAAAAGAAAAGATTAATCTGACATACGCATGCAAAAGATGTACAAACATGTTACTGTTGTCCTGGAGGATCCAGCACCAGAGACATGCATCCATCTGAGCCCCAATTCTGAGGTTAAAGGTCCCATATTTATTTATTTGTTTTCAAATGTACGTCTTGGGATGAGAATAACGTGTTTCAACGTTCAAAGTATTTATTTTACATAAATGTGTCATGTTCTACGTAAATAAATTCAAAGTGGATATATTAGGGCTCTCGCAGAGCTTAGAAAAACTCTTGACTGGATTTGAAGGATTAATCCCAACAGTGGGAACACTCACAATACTGAACACTGATTCAGATTTATTATAGATTTGATTTCATCCTCAGTCATAATTCCACAGTTTTATTGCAAGGTGGTGTTGAGCTGTAGTGACAGAAGTAGTTGGCTCTTTGATCCCTTGTGTTTAACAGGCCATAGCACAGCTCACAGCATTGGTTAACCTTTACTGTGTGTGTTGAATGGTTAGCTAGAATAATCTTCAAAAGGAAACACGTCCAGTGCATCTTAATACCCACATGAGTCTCCCTACACCATATAAAACATGTCCTTATGAACTCAAAGGAATCAATCTAATTCTGATTCATATAGTAGTTCCAAAGGTGTAATGACCTTCTGCTCATTATTTGATCATCTCTACAGGTGACACCTTAAGTGACTGGCTCTATCATGGTTATGTAACTGCATTAAATTTAATTAAACATTGCTAGGGTTAACTTAATCTGTACTCAATTGAACTCATATAGGCTCCACTCCACATAACTGAGAGACACTTTGACCAGACAGAGTGGTGTGTGTTACTAATTAAGAATGAAGAGTGTGTAGGCCATTGGGGCAGCTCAGTGGTCTAGCTACACTGCAAGTCATGTACCTTCAACACAGTGGCTCTGAATCTGGCTCGTGAGCTTTGTACTATGTCATGCCCTTTCTCTCTCCGCTGTACACGGTCTAATGAGGCAGAAATGCTTTAAAAGAAAGGCCGGGGACACTCACTCACTTTTTAGTTAATAAATTCCATCTCACCTCTGTCCCTCCATCTTCAGGAGACACGACAAAAACAATAATCAAAAGAGTTGCTGGTTCCTATCTCAGTGTGAAGCGTTGCTCCCATGCCCCGTCACTCTCCATTGTAGGACATAAAGAACTCAGATGTTGCTTTCTGCAGGTGACCTACCCGGTGCGTGTCTTCTTCCTGCTGGGCGTGGAGACACTGATCGTCACCAACGCAGCCGGAGGTCTCAACAGCACATTCAGCGTGGGTGACATCATGCTCATTAAAGACCACATCAACATGCCAGGCTTCGCCGGGCAGAACCCGCTGTGTGGGCACAATGACGAGAGGTAGTTCACACACACACACACACACACACACACACACACACACACACACACACACACCTTTAGCCTTTCCTGCACAAGCACTGCAGAATTCTCCAGAACTTTGCTTTTGAAGGTGGAAGGGAGCTGCAACAATGCTTGCTGTCCAAATACATGCAAGTACTCACTCAATTTATAGTACTCACCAATGCTGAATCATATTTGATCTTTTGATTTTGATCTTCATTTTTTTTTCATCATAAAATAGTATATAGCACTTAGTTGTGCTTAGTTAGTCTGTGGCCTTCACCGATGCAAAGTAAGAGTACTTTTAAATTGCGTAAACCCCATAATCACTGCACCAGCAACAGTGTAGGAAGTGTGTAAACAAACTAGGACTCTGTATCGTACAGTATATATTATCTCCCACGTATTCAGTATGATGTCTCTTCAGGTTTGGAGTGCGTTTCCCTTGCATGTCAGATGCGTACGATCGTGAGTTGAATGTCCTGGCCAAGCAGACGGCGGAGGAGCACGGCTGTGGTGCCTTCTTACGGCAAGGGGTTTACTGCATGCTGGCTGGGCCAACATTTGAGACCATTGCGGAGTGCAAAGCCCTGCAGCTACTGGGTGCCGACGCTGTGGGTTAGTATGGCTCTCTCATACTCCTTTAAACAGATACTAACACAGCTGGGTCAGCGTCTCTGTGATATATCACTCACATGTCCACAGTAGCAACTGTACAGTACACTTTCTGTGATAAAGATACCTTCATTAAATGTAGAATTGTAGAATTTCGAGCATCCTCAACATTCTGAGTATTCATGTTAACATCATATATTAGATGATGTTTTAAATGAAAAGTAGCAATGGCGAAGCTAAATGGAGAATTGATACATTTGGAGATTACAGTAGTACATTCATATAATTACCAACTGTATAAAATTAGAAGAAAAAGTTGAAATTTGTTCAGTCTTCAAAACACATCCAAACATCCATTTGTCTATTTAAAAATGATGCCAGTAGATCTGTAACAGATTTGAGTTTATTAAATCATTGTGTGTGTGTGTGTGTGTGTGTGCGTGTGTACGTGTGTACATGTGTGTGTATTGCATGTGTATGCATACGTGCACGTCTCTCCTTCCTCAGGTATGAGTACCGTCCCAGAGGTGGTGTTGGCTCGTCACTGCGGCCTGCGTGTCTTGGGTCTGTCCCTGATCACCAACAAGGTGGTGACAGATTATAGCAGCGAGGCGAAGGCAAACCACGAAGAGGTGCTGGAGACCACCCGCCTCCGGACCCAGGACCTCCAGAGGCTCGTCAGCCACCTCGTAGCCAAGATCTAGAACCTTCTGGTGTTCCCCTAAGAAAACACAGCAGACACGAGAGCTGTTCATTTAGTGGTCAAGTAAAATCAAACCATGGCAATTGGTAGCTTTGCGGTGAAGTCACTGGCAGGTTGATCAGCGCACCTTTGAAAACAGGCTGCTTCTCAGGAACGATGAGAGTAAGTTCAGAGTGATATTCAATTTAAATGTGGAAGGTTAAGGAAATACATGTTACACCACCTATATTTTGCCTAAAATATATAGTAAACAAAAGGATGAATTCAATCATTTCTGTTAACAAGAGATGACATTTTGTCCCCCTCAGATTAGATGCTGTCGAGGTCGTAGTACGTAGCGGGAGGATAAAGTGTGTTTCTACTATATTATCGATTTGCAATGAAACTGCATGCGCCACTTTGCAAAATGTAATCAATAGTTGTAACATTTTTTTCAGTGTGCTGAAATGATTTTTGCTGTTCCCTCTCGTTTCACAAACCAGGAAACAGGGATTTTGTTAGGTGAGGTTTTATTTAACGGTTAGTGTGACAGAAAGCCGCAGAAGGGAGGGAGTCTCCCAAATATGCAGGTGACATATTGACGTTTCTTCCACAATTGTTTGAATCCCAGACTGAAGCAGGGCAGCCTGCTGCAGAAGATCTTGACTTATATTAATGCCATTTCCTTCTTTAAAAAGATTTCGCGTCCATATATCCAAGATCATTCATCCATAAAGAGATGTTAGAGAAATACTGTAGTTACCAATGTAGCCTTACTGCAGCAGTACTGTTAAGGGCAGAAGCAACAACACAGCAGGAATGTGGGACTTACCTCCATCTGTCAGGTCTACTCTAGTATAACTATCTAGTGTTCAGAGAATATCCAGTGATATTATAGTCAGCATCTTGAACAACATAGTTATAATATCCTAACTGTATGTCTATGGTCGGTCTTGAGGCTACTGTAATGAGCAGCTACTATAGGAGGCCATAACAGAGCATTCACTTTAATGATTGTTACGATTACAAGTTATTTGATTACAATGTAGCAGGGTCAAAATCAGCGGTGTTGTTTACAGAGACTCAGTAGAACTGTGGTATTTGTCTTGGTATTTTCTCAACCTCTGTTTGATTTAACACTTTAGATGACTGGCCATCATTAGGCTCTACAATCATGCACAGCGGTGAGATACTAGTTATTACTGAGGTCCTGTGACCTGTGAGGTCAGCCTGAGCAATGACTGGTCATCTCATCTTATTCTCTTATTTAAACACGTGTCTTATTTGCCTTTTGTGAGAGAACTGCATACTCCTACCATCTATGAATGTACAGCACCACAGCCATGACATATCACATACCATCTCTATCTGCTCACAAGACTGGGCTTTTGGGCTGGTCTTCACACACCTGCCCAGGACTACACATGTAATGGAGGTAGTTCATCCATAAAGCTAGTCTATTACTCCTAGGTTTACATGCTAATGTCTGAGAAATTAGTTCACACAATAATACATGGTAATTAATGAGAACATAGATTCATGTGTAACTTCTGTTGTCAGAATCAATGGGACCAAGTGAGACCTTGTTTTTTAGTTGCTAGTTATTAATAATACTACTTATACTTATTCTTAGATATAAATCAAAGTGGTTATATAAACGATATTTCTAATATTTTAGAATTAGAGTTGTTTATTTTTTAAAGAGGACCAATCACTTATTTTAACTATTTGATATATTTATTAGTTAGTATGTAACAAAAGGATAAGTTGTGGCATTGAATGCTGACTGATCCTAATTCTTGAGGATCTCCAGTGGAAAAGAAGTCCAGGGTTTCACTTAATCACTGAGAAGCGTTTCCAACATGATGGAGAGCTCTCTTAGTATTCTGGTGGATCACTTTAGCAGAAATCTAATGAATCGCTGTAAAATAGTTAGAATATATGACGTTCACAATGTAATCTGAAAGAAATAGCCAAAGTCAAGCACAAGTGTGGTCCAGCAGTAGGGATTTATGGTTTTGCTGTCGAGGACCCAAGTTATTTGTGCAACAAAGTACCGTGGAACTGTAATTTCAAGCAATGCTATTATACCTGGGCCTGCATTTTTCAATCTTCTCAGCGCTGATCTGGAACTACCTGCCAGGTTCCCTTGGCCATCTCATTCATTAGAGCCTGAGAGGCCAGAATGATCCCAGGTCAGCAGTCCACCCTTGAGACGCTTTGTACCCGGCTTTAAATTAAGGTGCTAATGTAAGTCTTAGAGGAGAATTACACTCAGAATGAGGAGAATAGTACTCACACCTGGCATGTCATCAGGATGTAAAACCCAGAGCTGCTATGAGGCAGATACTGTGGACAAACTTGTTATGAGATCTAAGCCAGAAAATGTCCCTTCATGTCCAGTAAAGCCCAGTGGACTCTCACTGCTGCTGCAGCTCAGGGTTTACATCTTGACGGCACCACAGGTTAACGTCATAGTTTAATGGTGTTTGGCTTTGGAAGAGTTGTGCATGTTTGTTGATTGGACTGCCGTAGATTATGATATCAGCCAGTATATATCCAGAGTATATATTCTGAAATGAGGGTGGTATTCCCCTTCAAAGTCTCAGG
Source organism: Polymixia japonica (assembly GCA_900302305.1). Taxonomy (NCBI): domain Eukaryota; kingdom Metazoa; phylum Chordata; class Actinopteri; order Polymixiiformes; family Polymixiidae; genus Polymixia; species Polymixia japonica. The sequence continues at coordinate 1,786 of OMKK01083834.1, read as the reverse complement.
TAGGAGGCTAATGCACTTCTAAAACATAACCCTCCTCTGTCTCTGTTGTATTAAAACAGAATGTATTTTCATCTCTGAAATAAAACCTACAGATTAATTGTGAGCCTGTGTGTTATGTCATGGCCCAGGATACTTGTATGGGAGTGCCTGTGTGTGTGTGTGTGTGTGCGTGTGTGTGTGCGTGCGTGTGCGTGTGTGCGGGTACTCCACACCGAATCAATCAATATGGATGCTAAGGTTTGTTCCAAGGAGAAAGGGAGTTGCAAAGTACTTCACTACCATCAATAACGAAGATCAATAAACAGGGAAAAAACCCTATGAGAAGCAGGAAGATAAGGGAGGCCACGCCCCCCCCCCGCTGCCATCTCATACACAACCACAACTCTGACACTTCCAACCTCTTCCATTACACTTTTCCATTATATCCAAACACACACACACACAGTGTTTGTTCCTCCATCTGTTTCTCCCTGTCTGTTTCTCTCTCATCCCCCCAACACACACAACGACACACCCCTCTGTCTGTCTCTCTCTCTTTTTCTCAGCCATTCTCTCTAAATCCCTCAAAGCGCAGTGAAACGTATCTTAGACGGATGAAGACATTGTCAGATTAAACAGAGTTGAAAGGGGCGTTCCCTCGCCCCTGATCCTGTCTGTTACATAATTCATGGAGGTGGAGCGGATATGAAATATTAACACTGAACAGAAACAGCAACACCTATGGGACGAGGTTATATTTATGTCTGTATTGTATTACCACACTACTCACACACACACACACACACACTTACACAAACTAAAGAAGAAAATGATCCTGCACTGACAAAACTGCATACGCCCTTAACGTCAGCGCTGTTCAACCACACTGCAGAAAGTGCGATGTCTAGCGAGATGTTCCTGAAGGATGCAAATACCAGACTATCTGCTTTGAATGAAAAATAGGAGAGGAGAGCAGGAGACAGAAAGATTAAGACAGAGGAGAGCCCTGCTGCCGGGGAGGAGGTGGAGGAGGAGGTGGAGGAGATGAGGAGACAGATGAGGTAAGGGAGTGACAGGCCAAAGGACTTAAACAGTGATGGAGATTGACGCCATAGCGTTTAAGACATGGAAGACAGACAGACCTTTAGAAAGGAGGGAAACCACATCATTGTCCCGCCTTCCTGAGTTCTTAAGTAAAGTCTCCATGGTATCACAGCAGTGTGTGTGGTGTGTGTGTGTATGGTGTGTGTGTGTGTGTGTGTGTGTGTGTGTGTGTGTGTGTGTGTGTGTGTGTGTGTGTGTGTGTGTGTGTGTGTGTGCGAAGCTCCGTCCCTGCAGGCTGATGTCATGATGATGTATCTATGGTTACCGTGCCAACCGAGCCCAGGGCCCACTATTGATTATTATGGCGTGGAAAGAGAGGCTGAGGAAATAGACCGGGACAGCTCTGCTGAGTTTACACTCTCACACACTGTCATACACTGTCACACACTCTTACACACTCTCTCTGTCTCACTCTGTCACACACTCTTACACACTCTCTCTGTCTCACTCTGTCACACACTCGTACACACTCTCTCTGTCTCACTCTCTCTGTCTCACTCTGTCACACACTCTTACACACTCTCTCTGTCTCACTCTGTCACACACTCTTACACACTCTCTCTGTCTCACTCTCTCTGTCTCACTCTGTCACACACTCTTACACACTCTCTCTGTCTCACTCTCTCTGTCTCACTCTGTCACACACGCACAAACACCAGCGTACACACGTACGTGCACCGTCTCTGCCCCACTATCTGCCCCA
>OMKK01083833.1:0-10666 GCA_900302305.1 Polymixia japonica | reverse complement strand
AGGCAGGCAAGCAAGCAGAGAGACACATAGAGAGACACATAAAGAGATAGACAGAGATGGAGAGAGAGAGATCTGTCTGCCTATCTATCCATACATCCATCTGTTCTACCAAATATATCATAACTGCCTAGCCACAGTTAGCAGTCACCCTGCCTCCACAAAGTGACCGCCAACCGTAGAAACTGTCAGGTCCAGCGACACCGTCCCCCAGTGAGGTGAAGGACGGCGACGCTAGTCCTTCCAGCTGTTGTCTAGGCAAAGGCTACCAATGAAAATTGACTCATTGGAAATTTGCGGAATTTAGGGTATTTATGGAATTTAGGGGCTGCATCGACTCACGAACGTCTCCCCCCAAGCAAGTATGCACAGCTCACAAGAAAACGTCTGGTTCTCCTGTGTCTGTGGCCAAGCAAGGTGGGAAACGTCCAGCGAACAGCAAAGTCTGCTCTGTGGTGGCTCCTATTTATAGGGGCTGGGGTGTGGGGGGGGTGACGTCATAGAAGACGTCACAATGCATTGGCATTGTGACGTCATAGCAGACAATGCGTTGGCATGGAGATCTGGTAACGTCTAGTAGTAGTTCTTATAAAGCAACATTTGTTTACCTGGTAACCATGGTAACCTAGCTTGTACTGCCCTAGACAACTTGGCTAACATTGAAATAAAATATGAAAAATGAGCTGAACGACTTTATGTCCCAATATTCATCCTAAATGAAACGTGAACATACAAGAACTTATACTGCTTACCGGTGAGGACGATGCTAAAATGTGTCTTTTATGCAGTCTGCGAAGAAAGCAGGGAAGTATGGAGGCCATCTAAGCAAAAATCGTCGTAGAAATGTCACTTTATAACAAAATATAAATAACTGTCAAAGGGAACAGCAATAACAAACAGTAGAGGGCAGCAATACGCCATTGTAGCGTCTAGTCTGCCTAATCAGAAGAAGAAGAAGAAAAAAACGCGATGACGCGCCAATCAGGCCACGCCCACAGAGAACAGTGTTTCCCCGAGACTCGAAGCGAGAGACGAAAAACAACCATGGAGCGTTGGGAACCTGTCTACCGAAAAACTGGCTTCAACTTCTCTACCGAAAAACTGGCTTCAGCTTGTCTACCGAAAAACTGGCTTCAACTTCTCTACCGAAGATGTGGCTTCAACTTGTCTACCGAAAAAATGGCTTCAACTTCTCTACCGAAAAAATGGCTTCAACTTCTCTACCGAAGATGTGGCTTCAACTTGTATCCCGAAAAAATGGCTTCAACTTGTTAACCGAAGAAAGATGCTTCAAAGTCAGAGACAAGCCCGTCCAGTTGTATTGCAGGACCGGAGGAAGAGAAGAAGAGAAGCCTTTCAGCGGAGAAGATAATTCCTGTCGGTAAGTAAACTTTTTAAAGCCACTGTCTCTACTAGATTTTTATTTATATAGTCCTTAATCACATTACTATGGAGGAGCAATATCCAACGTTTTAAAATCATATATACCACTTTTTAAACTCTTATATCCGAGATTTTAAACTCGTATATCCGAGATTTTAAAGTCTTAAATCGGAGGTCCGAGTTTAAAATCTTGGATGGGTTGTAATCCCACCCCAGATTTTAAACTCGGACCTATATATGTCAGTACAAGTACAAGTACAAACATTGGAATCAGGCTGTACAGAGCTTTAAAAGAAAAGGGAAAGAAAAGGTGAGGAAACTATCCACTTTTAATCTCTGATTTGTGACTTTAAAACCTCAGATATTGAGGAAAAAATACCGCCCTGTGGCCCTATTGCTCCTCCGTACATTAGTCTCAAAGGGTTTATTTTTGTGAGATGGTTAGTTACTGTGGATGTGACACCAGATAGTCTAGGATCCATGCAGGCCTACTAGCATTAGCACTACTCCTAGCATGTCCAGGTAGCATAGCCCCTTCGGCAGCAGGTGATGACTTTGTCCCGGTCTCGACTCGTAGGGGGACTCGCCAGAGCCAGCCATCGATTGTGTGATTTGTAACTTGGATAGGTTAGAGACACTGTTGTGTGTCTCCCTGGGGCCAGAGCTTCCGACATTGAGGCTAATGGATAATTAAGCTAAAAGGCTAATTGAGGCTTTATGGAATGCCACTTAAGTCAATATTAAATAAATAAATACATAAATAAATAAGTATGCCTGTGAAATAAATAAATATGGCTATGAAATAAATAAATGAGGCAATAAATATATAAATATACAAATAAATATATCAATGAGTCAATATAGTTCAATCAATAAATAAATTGTATTTTATTTCAAAATTTATTTCAGGGGACTTTTATTTCATAATGCCACATTTATTTCCCAGCTCTTTTATTTCCATTTCTTTAGGACTCAAAGCTGGGGCACTGTATAGGCTTGTTAAATTGTATATGATTGTACTGCAAGACAACAGAGCCACCTCTATTTTTATCTTTCAACAGAAGTGCCTATTGTCTGCTGACTAATCAAAATGAAGCGAAACACTGCCTCAGCCAGTGAAGAAGCAGTTATGGCTGAGAGGAAACGCCCACGTGTGCAGCCAGAGAAATGCATCCCGTTTGTGAAAGGAAACAAGACTCTTCTCTCAGACATCCTATTTGACTTCAAATTTATTCTCAGTAAAACCCACGAGGAAGATTTACTTACACAGAGAGAGTACAATAACCTGGTAAAACACATTATTTCATACATTACTTTTACAGATGTACAATAGTTGTAATGTAGAATAATGTTATAGAGTATAGAGTAATATGGCCTAGTTGTCAGTCATATTGTGATATTAGTTGTAGAAAAATGTTCAGTTATATAGTGATATTGTCTAGCTGACAGTCATATTGTGATATTAGTTGTAGATTAATGTTCAGTTATAGAGTGATATGATCTAGTTGACAGTCATATTGTGATATTAGTTGATATGGTCTCAGCTGTTCTCCTGGTGTTCCAAAAGGTTCAGATGACAAGCCAAGACCTTCTGGACCTTTTGCTGAATAAAGGAGAGAGTAGCTGTAAGAGCTTTGTGTCTCTCCTCCAACTGGACAGAGATGTGAGGGAAACCTTCCCCAGACTCTGTGACATACCCTGGGATCAGCTGGACAGAACCACCCATCCAGAGCCAGAACCACACCCTGTGTCTGTCTCTCTGTCTGCTCAGGTGAATTTCTTAAATGGCGTCAAACTTTGGGAGGAGGGGGTGACCTGCCCTAAATCCCACATCCTGAAGAGAAGGAGAGGAGCCACAGTGCATTGTGGGGAATGTAATATTAGGTACAAACCTGAAGCCATGAGAAGGATCTAGAGTGGGAGGTTGTCAACTAAATGCTCACAACAGCCACTGGAGGTCCAGGACTGCCACATCAGAAAGCTACTTGGAGACCAGCTGGTTGACAGTACAAAGACTATCACATTCCTGGAGAAGGCCTTGTTAAAAATTGATAAGATCTATGTTACTTTTGACCAGGGTAATATCCTGTATGTTGAACTGATGAGAGAGGTTAGTCTGGATCCTGTTTAAAACAGTTCAAGGTTTAACTTCTGATTTATTTATTTTTTTACTTGGTGTGGGATACAGGTAATTCCTGTGCAGGAAAATCGTTTATACTAGTGATTTATTATATTATATTTCTGTCTATCATGTGGCATCAAAGTCTGAATGTTTTATTTCTAAAGGCTTTTTTTATCCAGCTGGCCTGTAAATGGGCGTTATTGTTAAAGTTGTAAATATTTGCAAAATAAAACACTGATGTCATGGAAATGTGTCATTCCTTAATCACAAGTATTTTTCTGTGAATTATCTGCCAGAACTGTGACACACAATGTTGTCATGTAAAACTATGTTTTAGAGTATAATGTCATCTGTTTTGATTAGTCCCTACTTTACAGAATATGCCACTACATGGATTCAATATCTGCTGACCAATGGGCTTACCATTTTAAAGTTTGTTTTGGGTGATTTTTGGGATCGGTTTTTAGAGTTGTGGATTGCCCCAAAAGACTGGAGACCAGTGAACCTTGCCAGCACAGACCACATGTACGCTAATGGAACAATTGTTGAAAACTTGGTCAGAGCCCATCAGTATGGTCGGAAATTAAGTCCAGGTCAAAAATTAGAATTATCCTTTAAAACTAAGTAAATTTGTTTGTACTGCTTCAGAACAGTATTCAGAGCCAAGTGTATCCCACAAGTCATGATGTTCTGGTGAAGGAGAATCAGCTGGGTTTGTTGACCTAGCAAAGCTTAGTTGTGTCCAATTGAAGCTGTTCATCCTTGGAAAAATAGATCTCAATAGACACCAGGCCCTAATCTCCTGATCTTGTTCTGATTTCATATATCTGGATGTGATCTGTATACTCTTTTTTTTTTTTTTTACAGAACCCTACTAAATCCAGGCAGATTCAATAATTTGTAATCACACCTTGATTAAAACAAAAAGAAACTTAAAAAAAAGACAGTATTCCAATATGTTTACAGCACATTGATAATTTAATTATTATCATTAGTATTTTATAGTAAACACTTTTCTTATTATTGTGCAATGTTGAGTAGAGAGGAACATTCGTAAAGGAAGGTCTGAAATGTAATAAAAAATATTCCCAGTAGATTTTTTTTCCCCCTTCTTTTATTAAAGGATAATTTGTTACAATATCAGGAATATTCCCTGTAAATATATGTGAACTGTTTCCAGACGTGACGTCAGGTCGTGTGTGGGCGGGGCTTGGTTTGAAAGTGCGTCCCGCGTGCGGCGGTGTCAGGTTTCATGTTTCTGCTGCTTCACCAACAGTCAAACAAACTCCATCAATCATAGCAGACTCCTCTTCATCTGCTCCTCTTTATCTGTCTGCAACACCACCGTCTTCCTCGTCCTCACGGTTCTTATCTTTCTTTGTCTAAACTTATTATCCGACGTTACTGTCTAACTTGTTAGCTGACTTTATAGTTAAATTGCAACAGTGTTCTTGTATGCTAGTTTAGCTTAGCTCGTTACCGTTAACTCAAACCTGTTGACTTTTACTAACTTTTAAACTTCGTGAAGATCCCGGACATGGAGGGAGCGGGTACTGGTACTGGTACCGGTGGGACCGTCAATATGAATCTAGTCACTTCGAGACTGAGAAAACAAGCTGTTAGCAGTGCGACCACAAACATACGCCGAAAGAGTCGACGGAGTCAACAAAGGCGGACGTTCAGTAACCGGGTAAAGTTGTTGTTTGCTATCGTCGTTAGCTTGCGGAACTCCTCAGTTAACCAGTTTGAATAACTGGCTTAATGGCCGACTAGTTGACTAACTACCAACAGCTAGTTGTTAAAATGGAGTAATTTATTTCTGGACCACTGTGGCCCTAATAAAAGATGGATAATATTAAAATGTCAACAACTATGAAAGTAACATTGGTAGCTGATTCACAGATGACAGACAGCCTAGTGTCTTAGTTTATCAGCTGACAAGTCTGCTGTTCATCCAGGTGGTTCTGGAGAAAGTGTTGGGGATCACCACCGCCAACAGCAGCGGTCTCACATGTGAGCCCAAATCGGGCTTAATAGCCTATCCTGCAGGGTAAGTTAGACATCCACTGACAACACGCACATTTCCAAATAGAAAGTGCCCATTTTCAGAAATCAAATCAGAATATTTAACGTCACAGTTGTGTTCCATAATTAGACAGTAATATTAAACTGTGAGACTTTGAAAATATCTATTAATATTATTATAATACAGATAATTGGACTTAATGTGACCTTATGATTGAATTGCAAATTATGTCAGTTCTCACTGATTCATTCAAGGCAGCATGTAGTTCTCTGACCTCAATGCAACATATCCAGGGTGTATACTGTAGTTGAACTTCCACAGTGTCTGTATAAGTCTTAAGAAAGGTGACAGCAGAGTTAGTGCTGTGATTTGATAAACATTGACTGTTTCCCGTACAGTTCAATGGAAATGACTACAGAGAGTGCGTGTGTGTGTTTCTGTTCCAGGTGTGTAATTGTGCTCCTTCATCCAAAGAAGAATAAACAAAGTCACATCATCAACACATCAAGGTAGATGGAAGCACCTAACCTTGTTCCTAACCCCAGGCAGGCCTAGCACACGGCTCATATATAGAGTTATACCCTTCCCCCTGCTTTAAAGCAGCTCTGCTAGTTCTGGTTCAGATCAAGGTATGCCCATTGCACTTATGTAACATTACCTGTCCTAACATAACCTAATATGTAACATAGACCTCTTAGGCCTGGGTCAATATTATCATATATCATCTTTTAGTGGAATCATATTTTGATGATATTGTGATATCCTATCAAAGAGTTTTCTTTGACATCACACATAGCATGACCATGCAGTTCAATGCAATGAATATCAGTTTCATTATTTAAAGGATAATTCCAGGCATTTTTGACCTGGACCTCGTTTCCCTTTTCATTATAGCGGTACTTAAAGACTCAGTTGGCTGGGACCGCCAGTCTCCAATACTGTCCTAGGACTATGCATAAATCGATCCCAAAATCACCCAAACATGTCATTTTTAAAATGGTGTTGCTCATCTTGCAGCGATACATGTCTTTAAATAGATGTTATCAAAAAATATCTCCAGACATGTTTGTTTTGTAGAGTTTTGATGCTAGTTTGGCCACTGTGTCATCACTTCCTTGTTTGTCTTTGCTGGCTGCTGGTATTCATGAATTATCCTTCAATGTGTGATTTTGCAATATATATCAATATCGGAAAAAATGCTCATGATTATCGTTGCCCAGCCCTAAGAGCTTGATCACCATGGTAACATGGCCAACATTCTAAAGACAGCAGAGAATCGCCAGTTACTTAGCAACAACCATGGAGCAGGACTGTGGCGCCAACATGGCTGACATTGAAATACTAAAACAGCCCAGCTCTTCTGTCTGTGACTCCACAACCAGGCCCTTCCACACTGACTACATTTACATCCACACAATAATGCGATTATGGCCAATACTGAGATTAATACATTACTGTGATTAAGCCGTTTACATGACTATAATGTGACGACTCCTTTTAATAATCCTGTTTACACGTGTCATGTAGTTATTTTGATTGTCTAGAAAGAACTGGGAATCTGTAGTAAGTGTCCTTTAGTGCTTTCCAGTGGTGGCAAACTTGTTTAGTTGTTCTGGTAAAGCAACTGTTACGGTGCTTGTGCCGTAGCATGAACACTTTATTTTTAAATTCCATGTGTGTTTTTCCTAAGTTGTGCCTGAATTTAGCTGCTTGGCATCTTCCCATATCACACGAAGCGCTACATCACCAGCTGCCCTTGCGCAACTTGATCAGAGTTTAAGAAATTCAACTAAGGTGTACATGCTCTGACTAGCCCCAGATAATGTGAGTAAGATCAGAGAACTCCACATATCTTGTTTACTTTGACTATGAGCATAATCGTATTAACATAATCAGAGTGTGGTGTTTACATGGGTTCTGCCTTACTCACATTATTGCCTTAATCACTTATTGGTGTACACGTAAACATAGCTACTAATTCACCTCCTATTCTGCTAAATTAGTCAATTTTTTAACCTGGAACCCAGATGAGAAATTCTGGATCACCCTGGGAGCCATGTTCATTATAACATGCTAATACTCTGGTCATGTGAGACCAAACTGAGGAAATGTAGTCTCTCTCTCTGGGAGCCAGGCTCATTACAACATACTAATACTCTGGTCATGTGGGACCCAGGAGAAACAGACCCAGGATGGGTTGGAGCAGTTAAAATGTGCATCATGATGGCTGAATAGTGAGATTCCAGGTGCATGTCTCATCTCAGTGGCTCTGTCTGCGTTTGTCTCCTCCAGGAAGACGTTCTCTGCTGTGGCCTTCTCTCAGGATGGGAAATATCTGGTCACTGGTGAGGTAAGGGCTGCACATGGCCAGGAAGCCAAAAGTGTGCAGACGCTGACAAACACCAACACACACACACTAACGCACACCCACAGACCAAAGCTTGGCTTTCACTCCAACATCTGCGCGTATGTGTACATTTGTGGTACGGTGTCTGCCAACTTAGTAGCACACAGCACTTGCGTTGGAACTAGATGGCAGTGTTGTGGTTACGAAACCAAAATACACAGGAAAAGCCAAAGAAATCCAGATACGTAAGCCCGCTTAGACCAAACCCGCAAAATAACGTAAACAAGGACATGCACCTCTTCAGCAAGTTGCTCCTCGACCTGCTCCATTACTCTCCTTGGATATGATAAATTTGCACGCACACACTAACACACACAGACACACACTCTCTGGCCTCATATGTTGGAAAGGGCTCGTTCTCTCTTGTCTTGACCTGCATTGCGTTGCGCTTTGCTGTTATTAAAGTTGTTTGGGAACATGCCTCTGCAGAGCGGTCACATGCCGTGCGTGCGTGTCTGGGATGTGTCTGAGAGGAGCCAGCTGGCTGAGGTGCAGTCCCACAAGTACGGAGTGGCCTGCGTGGCCTTCTCAGCCAACGGCTCCTACATCGTATCTGTGGGCTACCAGCATGACATGACCGTTAGTGTCTGGGAGTGGAAGGTGAGGACACACACACACTGCACTAAAGGTCTTAAAAAGTATATATTGTGATAGTTGTAGAATAATGCTCAGTTATAGAGTGATATGGTCTAGTCACATTGTGTCACAAGGTCGAGTCCAGACTTTGAGCATCTGTTGAGTCTGGACTTTGTCATAAATTGTATGTATAAATAGGAATCTGACTATGAAAACAGTTTTCTATATAAATATCTCATGTAATGTAATGTAATGGTACTCCACATTGCCTTGTCATGTGTGTTTTGTGTGTGAGAGCAGAAGGGAACAGTCATTGCCTCCAACAAGGTGTCCAGCAGGGTGCTAGCGGTCTCCTTCTCAGAGGACAACAGTTACTTTGTCACAGCAGGAAACAGACACGTCAAGTTCTGGTATCTGGACGCTTCCAAAGAGAGACGGGTACGACTTCCTCCAGCTCCGCCTGAAGATGCCTCACATCACTGCCTCATGCTCTCACAGTGCTTCTATTGGAGCGTGTTCCTGTCCGTCACTGGCATTATGGGTATAAGATATCCCAACAGCGTGTGGTCCGCTCCACCAATCAAGTCATGTAACACTAGTCTGTAGTCAGCTCCACCAATCAGAAATGACGTAACACTAGTCTGTAGTCAGCGCCACCAATCAGAAGTCACGTAACACTAGCCTAGCCTATACTCAGTGCTACCAATCACAAGTCATGTAACGCTGGCCCCTCCTGCCTGACCCACTCTCCTCACACTTACACTGCACGTTTATCTTACTGTGTTAATTTAGTTTCCCCTTCCCCTCCCTCCAGGTGAACAGCACAGTGCCTCTGATTGGCCGGTCAGGATTGCTAGGCGACCATAAGAGCAGTCTGTTCTGTGGGGTGGCATGTGGGCGTGGCAGCCTGGCGTCCAGCACCTACTGTATCAGCAGCTCTGGACTCCTCTGTCTGTTCAGCAGCAGCAGACGACTGGAGGCCTGGGTCCACCTCAAGGTCAGCTGTGTGTGTCTGTGTCTGTTCTGCTGCTCTGCTGTCGTCTGCATGAGTTAACATTTATAAACTCTGATCTGATCGATCCTCCGGGGTTTGTTTATTGTCAGTAGGTTTTAAAGATGGTAAATCACTCCCGTCCCCAAAATCCTGGAAAAGTATGGAATTTTAAAGTGTTTTCCAGGCCTGGAAAAATATTAAACTTTTGGAAAAGTCGTGAAATCTTTAAATAATGATCTTCAGTTCATTGTTTTTGTAAAACAGAAAATGAATTATAATACAGTTATAATACAGATGGCGGAGGCAGTGAGATGTAGTCTTTGTCGTGAGATTCTAACCTCTCGCCTAACTCTACTAGCACGCGCTGTTTCCTGATGAGAGACGATAAGTAGCAACTCTGCAAAAAAGACAGTCGAAACATTTATAATCAAATAAGAGGAGAAACTTCTTATGTTACTCAAAACATTGCTGTGAAATGCAAAATGTTGTCATCACTGTTTGTCATTGTATTTGTGCATATTTGTGAAATATGTTCCTTAGACAGGGCAAAAACTACAGAAGACACAGATTTTAAATTCTTTGATTTTATTTTTTTGTTTGTTTTACTGTTATACAAACTATGAAAGAAATCTAAAGGTTGCACTTTAAGGAAGTTGTAGGCTATTTGTCATTTTTCAGGTTACAGACCATAGTAAAATAAGTTTTCATTTGTTATGATTTGTAAAGGTTGTTTTATATTTTACCTCGCAGTAGTACAGTCATGGAAATCTGGTACGAAGTTCAGATTAGTTAAAATAAGTGTGGGAGTCCTGTTAACTCTCCTGGTATGTTGACATGTGATGTCCTCTACTAGCGGTGTGAACACTGAAACATGGTCTCTCTGCTCCTCTCAGACGTCCTCAGCCAGGTGCCTGTCCGTCAGCGAGGCCTACATATTCTGCGGTTGTGCTGATGGAACCGTGAGGGTCTTTAGCCCTCAGAACCTGCAGTACATCACCACCCTGCATCGACCCCACTGCCTGGGAGTGGACCTCAGCCAGGGCCTAACGTTACAGCACGGGTCAGACTGCAGCTCACACCTGCTTACACTGAATACTGGTAGATTTTAATTAGCAGCCAGGGTCAGGGGACAACTAGGTGTTTAGAATAGAACAGGACCTC
>OMKK01083827.1:0-11927 GCA_900302305.1 Polymixia japonica | reverse complement strand
TTTTGTACTGTGCGTTTTAAAAAAATTTAAATGGATAAACTTGTCTTGTACATATATATATATAAAAACACAAGTACTGTAGTCCTTGTTTGTTCGATGGCTTTCTCCCTGCCCTTCTCAAATTCCTCTGACTTGTTAGCTTTTTTGTTTCATATGTTTTTTATTTTGTAAAAAATATATAAATATTAAGTAAATAAACAGGAAAAAGACATTTTCATCATTTTGGATGTGAATGTCTTTTTTTAAGAAACTTTATTTTTGTATCTCATGTGGCTTGTAAATACCGCTGTCTTTTCAAAGTTAGCCTGTGATGCTCAGCAATTGGACAATGGACTGTCATTCTGCAAGTTATCCTCGAGTCGTCTGACAATTTTGAAATGCAGAATTCAATTTAGTTCAACTTTTTTGAGACAATTTGTTGAAACAGTGGAGCAGTGAATTCAGGAGAACACTGAAGGATAGACCTGCACTACCAACGTTTGGCATCATTTAGGCCATCTAACGGAGAGGGCATAGGGTGGTTAATTGGCTGCGTTATCTTATAGTTGACTCTAGAGGATCAGCAGTACCAAATAAAACTCCAAACACCATGTTTCTCCATATTTTTGCATTTTGTTTGCACTTTGTCTTTCACTACATGATTAGAATACAGTGTTATCTTTATGGTGACCTGGCATATGTAATTTATTGACAGGGAGACAAGTACTTTAATATTGCCCCAAAAGGGCAATATTAGCAGGTAAAATATTTAGGATGCCGCCTTCAAAAATTCACTGAACACACGGAACTTGCCAGAATATGATTCCACAGTTGACTGTTCTATGACGTACATGATCAAAACATCCTCCCCACAGCCTGCACAAGCCGTGCTTGTTTTGGTTTGTTGGTATATTTCATCTGACTAACGCTAGAGGTCAGTAACTTGTTAATATCTTGCAGATGGTACCAAGGGCAGTCTCAGCAGCTATGTTCTCAAGAAAATAGATCCTGTTCTGAGAAAATAAGCATTATGTTTTATTCAGAAAAACTTGTGTTTTGTTAATCTGCTCTGCTTTATGATTGCCCATGACATCCCAGTCATTTTCCAATACCATTCTTAAAGCTGAAATATGTAATATTTTCTAATCGCAGCCCCCCTTCCCAACTCGGCTAGACTTTTTTTTTATTGTCAGACAAAAACAACGTTTGTCATCGCCTATCAAATTCTTTTTAAAACTAGAAATAAATGGGTAATTATTTACGGAAACGCAATACTTTTAATCAGCATATGTATACGATCTCTGTGGATGTCTTATTTTCATTTAATTGTTTAACTACAGAAATTACATATGACCTTCAACCGGTTCTATATTATTCTACAGGATTTTTTTCACATAATCGCTGTCGCTTTTAGGGTGTGCGTTTTTTATGTTGGCTACGGTAAAGTTGTATTTACGACCGGTTGCGTCATCTCAGAACTAACGAGTCATTTACGGCATTGTTGACGACTGATCGGCCTTCGTGCGTGGAGTTGTTTCGATTATCCATATGATGATTTAGTGTTTTTTGTTTGTTTTTTTGTCAACAAAATTGACATTAAATGAGTGTTTTTGACTTATTTCGCAGTTTCTTCGGGGTTCCTGGAGGTCACTACCGTGGGGAGGGCCGAAGGTGAATTTTGTTAGAATCACAGATGTTAGATCTTCTGGACGAGGCTAACATTAGTTTAACAAGCTAACACTACATTACTTTCTGTCCTGTCGGCAAGGGTCCCCCACTAGCACCACTCCTAGCTAGCTTGTTGCTCATAAGATCTAGGTAGCCGTTTGACTGAAGTTTTAAAAATGATTTAGTTATTGATCTGACCCAGAGTGTCGATAAGACACCATCTGACAGTAGATGCACAGAACATTCATGGACATAACTAACTCCTATTCCTACACTATATATCAGGGACCCCTTCTTTGATGGCATGACCCACGATGATGATGACGATGAAGATGACGATGATGAGGGTGGATTCTACTACGATGGCTATCGGGGAGATCAGCAGGATCCATTTGATAATGCCTGGAGGTTTGGCTTCAGCTTTGGTCCCAGTGGAATGAGGATCGAAGAACCTCCCGTCTTTGGCCAGGTTTTCAGGGAGATGGAGGAGATCTTCTCCCAGCTGGGCCGCTGGGAGCAGCCTGGAACTGGAGTCGGTATGGCAGCACAGTAATGACCACTATCCAAGCATTCAGCCACCAACCATTAATTATGAAGCATCTGTTAGTTAGGCTATATCTGGGTGGAATTGAGTGGCGGCTGTTTTGATTTAGTCGATTGTACCTAGAAATACATACAAGAAGACGTCCTAATACTTGGCACCCCTTTAACATCAGAAAGTCATCAGTTCTTACCATATTACAGTCTCTTGGCAGTGGAGACAGACACATATGTAAAATTGACATTGGTAACATCTAAACAAGCTAACAAACATCCAAGATACATAAACTGGTTTACATATGATTTTGAAATGTGGCTTTGATGAGAATATACACACAGGTCTGTATACTGTGCAGCCACTTCTTTAACCCTGTTTCGGTGTGTCCATCTATATCCCCTTGTTGTCCCTCATGTGCCAGGTGTTCCCAGTATCATGCCACCACAGGATGGCTCAGAGAGTGGTAGGAGAGGATTCCGTGGAAACGCCCTTAGGGACTTTATGTTGAAGTCCCCAGATGATCCCCCAAGAGGACCCCAAGCGGGACCATCTGGAGAGCCCAGAAACGATAGTACCCCTCCTTCTGTGTCACCAAACTTCCCCAGCTCCTCATTCCATGGATGGGCCCCTTTTTCTAAGGTAAATGAGACATTGACCCCTACTTCCCTTCTTTCTGTGAATGATGCCATTTTTATGATATCCTATTTATCGATTCTTGTCTATCTTTCAGCATACCATATCTTATGTACTTTCCTTGGCAAAGTCTCACGTCTTTTGCTTTCTCGTTAGTTCCATGATGTTTGGAGACGGGGGCCACAGAGAGGTTCAGAGGAGGAGCGTAGGGAAGATAGAGGTAGCTGATATTTTCAACGCCTGGTTAAAAATGGTAGTAAGTACATTGCAGGATGTTACACTGTGTAGCCACTCATTTCCTCTCCTTCCAGATCTGGACTCTGCAGTTTCCTCTGGAGGTCTGGATCAGATTCTTACTCCTCCTGCCACTCAGCCACCCAGCCAGCCCAGGACACAATCCTTCTTTCAGTCAGTCATTGTCACCAAGGTGGTGAAGCCTGATGGGGTGAGACACAATTATTGATTACAATAATAATGCTACTACTAATAATAATGATAATTCTAATACATTTTTAATGCACTTAAAGGCAAATCTCAAAGTGCTAAGAGGACAATTTAAATTGGATCCGTGTATCTCAGTGGTTAGAGCATGGAATTTTTGGAACACTGCCAGGGTTAAGGGTTCAATTCCCACTTTCCAAAGTATTCTACAATCTAATACCAGTGCTTAAAATGTCAGAGTATCTACATCCATTATTGCAGTCTATTCCATGCCACCACTTGAGTATGAAAATGTCATAGAAGTCAAACTGGGGACTCGTGTCATGATCGTTTGTTGTTGTTGATGTTTGCGCGTTAGACCGTGGAGGAGAGGCGTACAGTCAGAGATGGCCAGGGAAACGAAGAGACCACGGTAACGCGTTCAGGAGGTCCGGGGAGTCCAGATGGACCAGACAATCACAGCGGACCTCTCATGCCAGGTTAGTTTATTCCCACGGTCTGTTGTTAGAGTATCTGCTCACATTGAGGGCTTCCTCCTGTAGGTTTATAAAATGAACCGGTCTGAGCAAGAGTGTAAAATGTTCTTGTTCGTTTTTTTGTTTTTTCATTCCAGGTGGTCACCACATGTTTTCTGACATGAGGGATGATGGCTCTTTATTCTCCAGGTTTTTTGGTGGTTTCAAATGACTGAATTGTAAAATGAATTGTATGAATTTCGTAATATATTGGTGTTTGAGTGAAGATTTAAAAACCTTTCATTTGTATTGGCCCTCTCTATATATGGAAAGATTGTATCAACTTTATTTGCCAAAATAAATGCTATGCAATAAAGTTAGGCGCCTGTTTTGAGATGACTCCTGGTTTTCCACTGCTTGGACTAAAAGCTGCCAATCCTATTGACTAGTGATGTTTTACAATTAGGCACTTAACAATTCACATTACACACTTTATTTTTGTATTGAGCCACAGATGGGCCTGTATGAATATGACTGTTTGATTGTCAAAATAAAGAGTTAATATATTTACATTGTTGTCAGTTAATAATTATTTCTACTTTAGTCAGTTTAAGATGACCTTCTTTGTCTATAATAGTTGACCCAATCTGTTTTGTAGGATAAGTTTGGGCTGGTTTGACCATGTCTTTGTATGATTGGATACTAGTGTCAATTCTCCTCCCAGAGATTTATCTGTCAAAGTAACAGAATTTTGCTAGGATTGTCACAGTAAACAACTCACACACACACACGCACGCACACAGAGAATGATGGCCGAGAAATGTGTCCTCTGCATTTATCCCATCCTTGTTGTCCTTCCTCCAGAGGGCAGCCAGAAGCAGTGGGCGGCCTTGTCTTGGTCGTGGACCGGACAGGATAATGTTCTGCTTATTTTTAGTGGGGGTCCATGTTGAAGGAGACCCATGTGAGCACGGGGAGAACATGCAAACTCCACACAGAGAGGCAGGGAGATAACCCACCTGAGCACGGTGCCAACAGCCCCAAGTAGGAATCGAATCCAGGACCTTCTTGCCTTCACCGTGTCACATCTAACATCTTACTTAAGTTATTTATTTGTACGGCATTTCATTTTTGATTCAGTAGTGAGGAAAAGCACTGGAGGACATTCCAAAATGATGTGTCAGCAAACTGAAACAGAAACGGAACAGAGCAACCCAGCATTAAAACACTATTTTCTGTTTTATGTTGCCAGTTATGGAGAGTGTTCAGTGTTCTCCCATCTCTCTCTACCACAAGTCTCTGCATGTCAATCTGCTTCCACTATCTCATTCCACAGTTGAGCTCTTCTTGGTTACAGTCAGATCTTATTCCTTATCAGTTAGAATTCTGTTTGGGATGCTACAAATAGAATAGAATAGAATAGAATAGAATAGAATAGAAGTTTGTGAGCCACAAGGGGAATTTGTCTCACACATCAATCCCTGAAGGGAATCCACCACTCTGCCTCTCCACTCCTCATTTTACCTGTTGCCTCTTGTCCTCCTCCTCTCCCTCATTCTCCTCCTCTCCAGCAGGCATGAGTACACATTGAATGACAGAAAATAAAAAGTTAAAAAAACAAACCTGGATTTTTATATGGCTGCCCCACATGTTTAAGCAAAGCCTTCGCCAGGGGGTAGAGAGATGTGAGGTACGCCTTGGTCGTCAAGTAGAAACAGGTCTACGCTCATGTCTAGGCCTAGAAACATTTCCTGAGACTCGGTTTATGACGTCTAACCCCCACCACTGAGATTTGTATTTTTAATACCTTAACGTGACCTTTCACCTCTCACTCAACACATCCCCTTTGTCTCTCAGTTCCTGTGCTGGGGAAGCTGTCCTGGTTTAACCTCCTGCCATACTGTCTGTCCCAAATCCTGGGCGCCCACTTAGCTGCTGCTGTAGTCTTTCTCATGTATTATGGTAAAACTGATCTCTGTTCTGTGTATATCTTTAATTTACACTATTCCCGTTTTTAGAAATTGTATTCGTGTCTGATTTTTCAGAATGAATGGTTTTATGTGTCTCTGAACTGTCTGTATATTCCTTAATCTAGATGCCATTATGAAATAAAGTGGAGGGGTCCTGACAGTGTATCGACCGAACGAAACAGCCTCAATTGTTGCAACCTATCCATCCAGTTTCCTCTCTGGTAAAAAAAAAAAGAAGAGGTGGAATGATTAGTTGAAGGTTTGAAGCCACAGCAGCCTGATAATCAATGTAATAAACATGGCTGTGTATTCAGAGTATTCATGTATTCAACAGAATGCATTATGCTCTGTCCCCAGATGGTCAGCACAGGGATGATAATGCCTTGCTACCTGCCACTTGTGGACCAATGGTACAGTCCCCCCTCACAAGACCTGGTCCCTATACTTATCAGTGTTGTGTTCACAGGCATCTCTGTGTCTTCCAACTACAGGGGGCAGGATCAACCCAGCCTGTGACCTGGGACCCTGCCTCTTCACCCTGTCTGCAGGCTGGGGCATAGAGGTCTTGACACGAGTCAATTTAAGGTCCAAAATGTGCCTTGGTGCCTGGGTCATCTTATTGTTGCTGTTAGTTATAACCATAAAAGCAGGAAAGTAGTTTATTGGACAATTTACTCTAGCATTGCTAATGCAAACCAATGGAAGTACATTTTTGTTATTACAAAAGGTAGTATGGCAAAATCCCTTCTGATTTGTTCTCTGTTTGAAACTCCAGGTGCTACAACTACTGCTTCTGGGTCCCTGTCATGGCCCCCATGGTGGGGGCCATTCTGGGCTCTTGGCTCCCCTGATTCTGTGGCATCTACCCGTCCCTGAGCAGGACGAGCAGCAACGACCTCGTCCGAGCAACTGGTTCCAAGACTGCGGAGAGACGAGCAACAATCATACACAATAGAGTGCAGCTGGCCCACAAGTTCTAATGAATACAAAAGAAAACTTTTTCAGGGGACAACCAAGTTACACAGTATTGGTGTATTTGCTGTACTTTTGTACTGGTCTTGTACAAAAGTGGTACCAATTTTGAATTTGAACTGTATCGTATACTGTTTGTAAATAAACTTAAAAATGATAAACACAGGATTTATGCTCCCTCTCATTACTCTTTAAGTGAGTGCCAAAAAGATTTCCATATCTTATCAACTTTATTATTCTGTGGAAGTTGATAAAGACATAATGGAGAAATTTATGACATACTTACTGTGAAAAAGTGGTAAAAACATGCGTTGTTGTGATACAAGCAGACCTAACTTTTTTTAGTTTTAGAGATTTTTTTAGAGGTTTTAGAGAACTTTACATTGTTTACATCAACACCAAAGACGATACAAAATTCTAAGTTGGAGATTCCTGTAGAGGGCTAGATGGGAGTTTGATCCTATTTCCCCTTAAGAAAACTTCACCTGTAGAGCAGTGAGAACAAATGCTTCAGTGAGGGGATTAAATGACCAATCAAATGAGAGGGACAATCAAAGGGAATTCTGAGCAGGTGAGATCACAGCAAACCAGTAAAGCAAGCCAGTATGAAGCCAAGTTCACAGAGTCCCATTCCAGTGAAGCATGTTGTCTATACTTGCCGTGATTTAGGTACAAGTATGTCCTACAAGGTGAACTACTGTCCTGTAATGCACGCAGACATACCACCTCCTCAGCCGTGTCATAAAGTGTGTGACATAGTCCATAATTCCAGTATGAAAGGGCAGGCCTTGCTCAGTCAGCCAGAGACTGACGCACTGGCCGCGTTAGATATTCCTGATGACGGAATCGCAGTTCTGAAAGCACCTCTTTGGCCAAACATAGACGGTCCAGAAGGAACCTTGGGGATGGAGAACATTCTGAGGAAGTGTCAAATCAGAAACCAGTTGGTCAGGGAGTGCATGGCTGAATGCCTTGGAGTCTACATCATGATTGTGAGTGCTATTGATTTCATCTTTAATATTTTCCATGGAGCTCTTTGGTCGAGGTAAGTTTAGGGAAGGTAAAGCACCTGTCTTGTCTTTGTTCAAACTGTGGGGAGCGGGAGCCGTTTGGGGATGTGTCAACATGTTAGGTGTATAGACATTTTGAGTATTAAAATGTCCTGGTAAACAACGTGCAGCCAGAAAGAAGCAGTTGCATTACACCATGATTCCATGACAGAAATGCTATGAATGAATTGTTGACACATCCATCCAAACGCTCGGCTAGTCATTGAAGTTTGTTTCTTTGTGGTCCAGATTGAACACAAATACACTGGGCTTTCTTTCTTGTTTTGTGGAAGTAAGTGAATCCTCGCAATGTCTAACCAAGGACTTTGGCCCTTGAGAGGGAGGGTAAGGTACAGTAAGAGATGGGGAGAAGCAGGATTTGAAAGAGGGGATTGGAGAGTAAAGGAGTAAAAGTTGATACATGATAGAAATCTGGTAAAAAAAAATAATGATGTTTCTCCATTTCTTTTTGCAGTGTTTTGGGTCATTTTGCCTCATAAATCCTCTCTGAAGACCTTAGATTTATTGCTTGTCTCACCTGCCAGAGCTCATTAACGATTACATCACAAATCATAAAGCGATATACTTCCTTAGATAGGGGCCCATAAAGAAAGAGAAGTGACTCTGAGGCGGTCCTATGCTATGCCAAGGCAGCACTTTCTAATGAACTGTTTGTGTTTAAGGCGCTAGTCTCATAATTCATCATATTTATTGTATAACTCATCTACTGCAAATACTTTGTGAAGTCATGTAGATTGTTTTCAAATTGTCAAATGCAAGATTGCCTGGTGCCTTTTTCATATGCAGTCAATAGGTCATATTCTGCTAATATATCTGCCGTGTGTTATATGCAATTGCAGCTGTTTGGATGTGGATCTGTTGCCCAAGTGACAACAACCCAGGATAAGAAAGGGCAATACCTGTCAATCAACCTGGGATTTGCTCTGGGAACAACGTTTGGGGTCTTTGTGTCCCGTGGGGTGTCGGGTAAGACCTAGATAATCTTGTATACTGTTATTGTAGATGAGAGATACAACCAAAGCAGACTTATAAAAGAAATTACTCAAAGCTATAAACAAGCATGTAACAAGCATTTGAAGAATTTTGGAAAATATATCTCCATTTTGGCAGGAAATATCATTACTTAAAATTCATCATTTAAAAGTAATTCCTTTTCAAACAAGGACTTTAAACTACCTACTATAATTTAAAATGATATTCATTTGTTTATTTAATTGGTATGATTAAACATTTTGTAAAAAGTAGGATTGTTTTGTTGTTTTAATAGTAGATATCTCATCCCAGAATGAAATTTATGATTTGACTCTTGTTTAAGGTGCTCATCTGAACCCCGCTGTGACCTTGAGCATGTGCGTTTTGGGCAGGCATCCCTGGACGAAGCTGCCATTCTATATCTTCTTCCAAGTCCTTGGAGCTTTTCTGGCTGCAGCCACTATTGGCCTGCAATATTATGGTGAGACTGTTGTGAATTTGTGCCTAGGCGATAATACTAAATTCATTACCTTTGCCCTCCTGTCCGTGGATTTAACAGGCTAACACTGACCTCAAACAGAGGCTGAACCCAATTTATTCTGTCTCCATCCCTCATATAGAGGCCGGAGGGTGAGAAACCCTTAATTACTCCCTTGGTGTTCCACGACAGTCTTACTATTTTTTCACATAGCAATGTTCTATTTATGTCTTGTGGTGACACAAAGCTTCTTATCTGGGATATGATTGCTAGGAAGTCAATTTGCCGGGGTAATATAGTGAGATAGTTTACTCTGGTGAGAGACTTAGTCTAAACAAGACTTGTAGCTAAAGGTTAACAAAACACACAATAAGACATTTTAATCAGGACAGTATTATATAACATACAATATTACCTCAGTTGTTACACAATGTTTTATTCTGCAGTAATTACAGATGAGAAGTGCAATGCATAGTAGTCTTCAGAGATCTTCAATCTGTCACGGTTTCTTTGAAGCAGGCTGATGTACTAAAAAGTACAGCTACTGGTACAGAATTGTCTTCAAAAAAATCAAAAGAAAAGAAAGAAAGAAGTAAAAGAAAAGGGAGAAAACTTCTATGTTCTTCTAGCATATTCGTACAGTTTATACAACACAGGACCACGTCCATATTAGGCCATTTGTCCTTTAGATGATCTCTTGCTCCAGGGCGGTGTCATGGTGTCATGGTGTCACGTTGTCATGTTGTCATGTTCTCGTTGTGAGAAGAATGTGGTTTCGGTGGTTTCTTCTTCTTCTTCTTCTGCTCATTTACCTAGCATCTCTTCAAAGTCGACCTGGATGATCTCAACCACAGCCACTTGCTGGGTTGTTGAGACTACTTTTTGGGTGCGACATCTCGGTCATTTAACCTGTTTATTTGTTCACATTTTCTACCTTTTCTACAAGACATAATCGCACTATTTACCAAGTTCACTACATGCTAGAAATGTGTCTTGGTGACCACGGGGCAGAAACGTTTTGACAAGTTGCGTTGTAACACAGTATATATACTGACACACCGTGGTACAGGAATAACAGACACACAGCAGACGCTACACCTTGTTCATCAAATACATATTCAAGATCTACGTTTGATGTGAATTCGGAATAGGAAGGGTGATGGGAATGTCTGGAGCACGGACATACTTTCGTGTGTGTGTGTGTGTGTGTGTGTGTGCGTGCGTGCGTGCGTGTGTTTGCGACGCGACGCTTGCAGACGCTATCCGGTCGTACGGCGGAGGAAAGCTGACAGTGACGGGTTCCACCGCCACAGCGGGGATATTCTCCACTTATCCCTCTGACTACCTCAGTCTCTGGGGAGGCATCACGGACCAGGTCAGAGGTTGTTGTTTTTTTTACCCACTTCTTGACCATTCAACAGCATGTTCAATAGCGCCTGGGTTTGACTGGGTGGTGTGCTCAGAAGCCACAAACTGGGAAAATCATTTCAATTTAAAATACTTTATATCCGGTAATATACATTGTAAACAATATTAGCCGCAGCTTTCTAATATTTTTTTTTTTTACCATTTTAAGCGATCAATTACTGTTGTATCAAAGTTTAAAAATCCTTTAACTTGTGTTCCTGACATGATTTGATAGGTGATATAACTGTATTCATGTGGTAAATCTATTTCATTTGGAGAGCTGAGATCCATATTTGGTATGGATATAGAGTATTATTACTGCTGTTGAGCTCACATTCCCCCTGTTCAGGTGATGTGTAACATGGAAAAACATGCTGCTAGTTGTCAAATTGCTACAGCGCTGTCACATACCTTCATGATCTATGACTTCCATGTCCCAGTCCCAGTATAATAACAATTTACTTGCAAATATTCTGTGGACAGAAATTAGTGTTGTTGACTAGAGAAGGTTTACACATGTATCCTCAGATGCACTTGGACACATCAATAACCTGGGGCCACTAGGGCTTTTCAGTCTTTTCACATAAGATGCCCTCACCCAGGCAAACCATCTGGGGACGGTCAGTCCACGGCTTGTGTCCAAATATCATGTGGAGTCCACGGATCACAAACACATCACCGCCTAAGAGCTTCACAGGACATACGGAAATACACGGTACACGGACGACATGCAATGTGACGTTAACGATGCCATGTTATCCAGGTGATAGGCACAGCTGCCCTGCTGGTGTGTGTCCTGGCCCTTGGAGACCGTGAAAACTCCCCTTCCCCTCCTGGTCTGGAGCCAGTCCTTGTGGGATCTGTGGTTCTGGTCATTGGTGTGTCTATGGGATCTAACAGCGGCTATGCCCTCAACCCAGCCAGGGATATTGGGCCCCGGCTGTTCACATACTTTGCCGGCTGGGGAGTGGATGTTTTCAAGTTAGTGATTTCTTGATTTTCTTTTTTGTTTAAAACTCTGGTGTTACTTGGTGGGAGGGCAAGTGTGCATGGGAGAGAGAGAACTTGACAAGCCTTGCTTATGAAACAAAAACATAATTTGCACTGGTTTAAATCGGCTGTTCCAGATGAAATGATTGATGATGAACTTCAATGTATTTTTGGTAGTACAAACTGTTCTATAACTGTCCTTCCAGGGCTGGAGATAGTTGGTGGTGGGTGCCCTTAGTGGCCACCTGTATTGGAGCACTGTTGGGGACGCTGATCTATGAGCTGCTGATTGAAGTCCACCATCCGAGTCCCTGTGAGCTACAGGTCCTGGGTCAGCAGGTTGTTGAGTTAAGG
>OMKK01083825.1:0-23729 GCA_900302305.1 Polymixia japonica | reverse complement strand
TTTTTTTTTTTGTAAAAAGTTAACTCCGTACAGAAATGCTTACCTGCCGGACGAAGCTGTTGGTCGTGGTGTCGGAGGAGGTGCTGCCATCAGAACCTTTGAACCGACCTTTTCTCCGCGCTCCTTTGCCTTGAGACTTTAGTAAGAGAGGGAGAGGAAAAGGTAAAAATTATTTAAAAAAAAGGCCTCCAGATCTAGATCTAGATTTGAAGCCGTGATGTATTACGAAGCCGTAGCTATTACCATCAGTGTGATATCTGAAGTGTCACACAACGATAGCATTCAGGTAGGTGGTCTCCAATACATGCAAGAGATACTATAATATGACGGGGGCCTGGAAAATGAATGCGTCGAGCCGAGGTTCTCATATGTGTTGCTACTAGCAACTGAAAAACACAAATTCATTTCAAATCTGCCTTTTATTCCAGCCCGTTCCCCTGGGACATGTAAATCATGCATATAAAATGACAGCTATTCTGTTCCTTAGAAACCAGTTATGTAGAACCCTTCCTGAGCTGCCAGCACAGTCTGTTAGTCCTCTCAAGAGGAACCTCTGCAAGCCAAATAGTTGAATAGAATAACAGAATAAACGTTGAGCAAACACCACTGATAGAAAAGATGACAGCATTAAATAATATATAACGCAAATGACTTATGACATATTTCAAAGGTAGGCTAATGAAGAACACAGTTGATATGATACTAGTACATTTAAATGGCTGCTGTATTCCCGAGCATCCTCTTGGAATGATCTGAAAGAGAAGCAGGCCTACATTGACGTAGGCCTACATTGGCTATTACTATTACATCTCAAAATTAGGGGGAAATAAACGTCACTGAACAGTGTAGGTTCATTAAGAGCGATATCTAACCAGGCAAAGGTGCATGTGTGACGTCATCGTAGCTTAATCAATGTCAATTGAAAGCTGATTGTATCACAACTGTTATGGCGAATAGACGAAAGCAGGTGGACAGTTGTAGCTTAATTTCAGCATTCTGGAGTATATTCAATTTCCTAATAATTTTTACAACCGTGAAATGCTTTAAAATGATATGTCTCTTAGCCGGGGGACAGGTCTAATAAATTGACTTACTTGAAGTCCAGGGTTTTCAAGCGAGTCCATATGTTGGTCCAGAGGTGTTGGTCTTGTCCTTGGAGTATTATTTAGGACCATCACAGCTGTCCCAGACTCGAAGGTTAAAAACTTTTGGCTTGCACAGACGTCCCCGGCTATGTCCAAAACAAAAGTTATCAAAGCACATTTTATTCAATCAACAAATCACTCCAGCAGTTGTAGGCTGGTCAGAGCAGAAACGGATCGCGTAACGAAGCCCAGCGGAGAGAGAGAGACGCTGCTCTTTTCTACCCCGCTTGATCTTCAAGTTTGAGTCAGACGACAAAACCGGGAAGACTTGAGAAGGAGGAGCGATCCGTTTTTTGAAGTCGCTTTGCTCCTCTGATGATATTTAACACTCAGAAATCATGTCCTACTGGAGCGCAGTTTCCTCGTCATGCGTGCGTCCTGCAGCCTCCTACACCGGTTAAAGGTCTGCTCCATGTGCGTGTTCATCTAAATCAGTCTACCACCAACACCTCTGGCATGTCGGAGCGCAAACCAATTAATTAAGTCGAAAGTCTCTTGCAGAATTGTATAATTATCACTGTAGCGTTTAATGGAAAAACGGAATGCATATAACCCCATTAAATTGGATTATGTGTTCTCAGTTTATTGTCAAACGAGATTAGCCTGGATAGATCGAGTAGACTGATTTGGATTCAACGGTCCCGTCGAGGGGGGTCAACAGAGGAGCACTTCATCAATTCATCTGTTCATCATAAGACACGCTGTCGTTTGCTGTATGAGGATCTGTGCTATAGGAACATCTTTCGGAGGTCTCGTCTTGACGTCTTGTCTCGGTCAAACTTGTTTCCCAGAGAAGAAATGAATAATTAATTGATGCTGAATCCGTTGAACGCCCCGCTGCCTGTCATTCATTCTTTTCGGTAGTTTTTATATGAAATGGCATTTGGATTTCTATAGTCTATGCTGTGTTATACGGCTGCATGCAGTGCATATTGAGTATACAGCGAGATATGCACTATTCAAACTGCAGTGGAGCTGGATTTATACCTATAGAGCCACTTATATAAATAGATATAAATACTGACTCTTTTGTTGTAGGTTTGCGGTTTTATTGTCCATTACTGCCCTCTAGTGGTTTTATTTGTGTTATACGCACCTTGTTTGTATCTTTAGGCGCGCTGCGTGGTCTGGTTCCAACTCAGCAGTTTTTAATCGACTTATGAAAGATTGAAAAAAAGATCTCAACTATTAAAGATATTTTCCAAATTAGTTCCCCCCACTTCTCTGGTAGAATTTGCATGTGTTTATTTGTGAAATCAGCTGTGTAGTATTGAGTTGGAATGAATACTAATACCTGTATATTAATGGCACACGGTTGGGAACCACAGCTATGAATGATCACACACTAGAGACAACTGAGTGAGAACATGTTTGCCTCATTACAAGTTGGCCCAAAGTTAACCCCCGTGTTGTTTTGCACCTAGAAACGGAACAACCGCGTTGCATAAAGCGTGGGTGCGTCATTTTCAGCGTCATAATCACAGTCCTCTTTTAAAAAGGAAAAAATTGCTGTCATTTCCTATCGTCCTCCTGTCCTAGCGTTTCCCATCCTTTATGTGCTTCACTGTCCTGTCATGACCCTGCTACTGTGACTCTTCTGGGGTGACTCAAGCAAGTGAGGATGGTTGTTGGGGGCATTGACAAAGAATGCTTAACCGTCAGATACCGTCAGAAATTGCCCATCAATCAATCTGCGTCGTCTTAAGGGCCGATTCACTCAAGGTATTGCGCTAATGACATTACAGCGGAAACTCGCCCACGGCGCTGATTGCGATTGTAGATAGAGACGTGGCAAACTATGCATGTGGTCTTTGCGCCAAACCCACACTGAAAATAGCGCAGACAATGACCAAGAGGAAGAGAAAAAGTGAAGTTCTCAACGTGAACGAAAGGTGCAGAGGTATTCCTCAAAACTTCAGGCGCTCTGTTAAATAAAAAAAAAAGATATTCTCTTGCAAAATATCCGCATAATACGATGCCTTCGCCTGGTTACAATCACTCTGCCATGGCGGTTGGGACGTGGGTGGTTATTAGCGATGATTTTTGTAAATTCGACTATATTTATCATTACAAGTAATGAGGCCCATTTTCATAGAAAGGGGCCATTTATGCGCCAAATGTATGCAGATTCCTTAATTGAAATAAGCGCGAACAGGGATTGCGCACCGCGTCGCTGTTTCCTCGGCAGCGCAGTTAGGTGCGCATTTCACGCGTGGGTGGTTTGCGAATCACGCGTTTTCGTTGTATCTTATTTGCGAGGGTTTAACGTGTTCTTTCGTGAATTCACACTAACGCAGATAAAAAGGGACTTCCTTCCTCTACCCTGGGCAGCAGCTGCCTTCAAAACACTCACACATGCTTGTCAAAGACGGTCTTTAGTACAAATAAACATATGCGCACAAACCAGCAAGTCCAAACCTTTCCTGGAAATTCCGATGGGGTTGGCATTTCCAAAATGAGCGCAAAATTGCAAGTATAAGAGAAAATGCAATGGACATCCTCCCATTGTTTATACGCGACTCGGGGGAACTGATAAACGGTGTCAGCTGGATTTTCCTGACTTTCCTGACACCATAGCCAAATAATCTCATGACACAATTTGCAAAAAAACGAGTTTGTGCTTTGACTTTAGATTGGGACTGATTTAAAAACACGTATGAATTACACGTATGAAGTAGAGTCATCCATATGAATAGCCGATAACTCCACAGAAATACACCGGTACTGAAGCAGAGGACCTGAGATTAACCACGGCAAAACAGATTAAAAAGTGATCATCTTTAATACGCGGAACACCCATTCTTTCAAGATCACAAGATACACTTTATCCGCAGATATGTTTATGAGATTACTGTGTATCGTTTATTTAATTGTATTGCTGTATTTATTGCATTCCCGTCATCCTCCGCCTCCTTTTGCGGGCCCACTCTGGCCTTTCAAGAGAGTGTGTACTCTGCGTGGGCAGGATGGCGCTGGTGTTTCTGGGTTGCACAGCATGGATTAGTCATCCAGGTTGGTGGATGAGGAGAGTAAGCGTCCCAGGTGGGTGGAACTGGCCTCGTATTGGATCACAGAGGCCTAGGAAGAAAAAAAAAAACGCCTCTGTGATGATAAACTATAGGAGATAATTTTGTGAAACAGGTCTTAAACAAAATGTTAAATATTCATGAACGTAAGGTAGATTTTAATAACCTCGTCAAACTAATCAGGTATATTTGATTGACGTGGGCAGAGCAAAGTGAAATAAAATTCTAACATTACTATCGGACTTCCACGAGATGCTATTGTAGATTTTCTTTGAGTGGAAATGTTTGAAATGATTATCCCAGCAGTTTATCAACAACTCAATGACACACTGAAAAGTCGACAGCTTTTAAATTTCCCAGTACCCACCCAAGTTCCCCACAGGGATCACTTACATTTTCATCTAGTCTAATCTAACACACGACACTCCCTGGTTTCAGCAGGAGACAAAGCAATGAAATACATGCAACGCAGAGAGTAGATTTACAATATTTTATATTTTTCTGGTATGTTAACAGCTTCAAAATCAAAAAGACTTGATTGTCAAAGGCAACAGAAATACTTCATAGAACATCGGAGACGCATAATTGTACCTTTTACCTGCAGATAAGGTAATACGAGTTGTAAACTAGACATTCAATGTCCAGATGTAGGTCTGCCAAACATTGTACAGTACCACAAACAATACCTGACATACAAAAATAAATCATCACTTATAAAAAAAAAAGAGGATTCATACAGCTAACATACATTTGTGTTCCAGTTCTGTGACTATAATGACATGAAATGTATTTTTACTGTTATTACTGCGTCCTCGCTCTTCAACTCCTACGACTCGTCAAAACGCTCTTAGCGTACACACACGAGTAGCCGTGCACGACATTAGACAAAAATCGACTGTTGACAACAGTTCAGCCACGTGTGACAGCGTACGTGCGCGTGCGCGCGTGCGCGTGTGTATGTGTACGTGCGTGCGTGTTTAAAACTTGAGTTCATGTTCAAACAGAGCAAGCAGCAAGAGACAGGCCCAACCCATTAGGAGACCGAGGTTCTGCAGGAGAAACATGAAACACGGCCTGTCGGTCTTCACTCTGCTCATCTCCGGGAGCTGTCGAAGAAGTCGGGGGGAGATGAAAGAAAAAGAGGTAATCGGCATTTAAAAACGTCAACAGGTTGACGCCGCCAAACGTTTAACTGAGAGAATAACGGTGAGTTGTTGGGGGTTTTTTTTTGGTTTTTTTTGAGGAGGCTCTTACCATTTCTACCAGTGACAGGTAGAGGAAGATCCCGGCAGTGACGGTGAAGATCCACTGCTGCACCTCTGTCTCCGTGGAAACAAACAGTCCAATGTAGAGGCCCATGAAGGCAGTCAAAGCACTGAGAAAGTTCATTAGTACCGCATTCTTCACGGAAAGTCCTGAACTGAGTAACACCGCAAAGTCCCCTTGGAAGTGAAAAGACAGCTCAGTCAGTCAAGCACAGTGTTTCCTGGCCTCAAATATTTTAGAGAGCTATCAACGTCTTTTCTCGCCAGACGAAAAAACAAAACAAAACAAGTGTTTCTGAAGTGAGTTCTACGACCTGCCGCACTGCGACCTCTCACCCATCTCGTGTGGGATTTCGTGGCACAAGATGGCCACCGTCGTCGCCATGCCGGTCTCCGCTGACGAAGAGAAGGCTGCGCCCACGACCAGGCCGTCGGCGAAGTTGTGGAGGCTGTCTCCCACGATTACCATCACGGCGAGCAGAGGAACCCCGTGTCCTGGGAGCACAAAGGGAGTCTGTGCCATAACTATGTGATGAAAGCTCATCCCTGGACCGTGACAATCGCTAGCTAGTGCCAGGCGACTGATTACATAGTGGACCGTACAGCTCTGTGTGTGTGTGTGTGTGTGTGTGTGTTCGTCACAGAAAGACTGGTGTAGCTTACTCTGATGTGTAGGTTTCTTAATTTCTGGTTCTTCAGCGGGAATTTCTGTACAATCCAAGTCCTCCACAGTTCCCTGTAGGTAACAGGCAATTGTTTTACACCTGGCTGTCTTAAACTTTCTAAGTCCTTAACCCAAATTTGAGAAATGTCGTACTGCCCTTGGACCTAGCCTGATAAAAAAAACATACCGTACCACGCTTTTGTAAAGCCCACGACCCATTTTGTGTGGAGACGGATGTTTCCGCGTTGACCCTGCCGCAAAAGCCTTCGTGATTGAGGGTGCCCATCCCCCAATTAAGTATCCGCTTTCTAACGATCTCCCTGTCCTCTAACACTCAAACCATGTTTCTACAGAGTCAGAATCAACATACATTGGGGCACATCATCAGGTTCTCTTCTCTATAAGATAATTGCGTGCCCCTGTTTTGAGTCCTTTTGTGTTAACCATGGGTTCCCATCCTGGAAGGGGATCCCTCCATTGCATGCCTTCCCAAGATTTATTCCATTTTTACCTAACTTTTTCTGGGAGTTTTTCTTGTCCGACGGAGGGTTAAGGTCAGGGGGTGTCGTTTAATTCTTTGCGATCGTGGGCTTGTGAAGCCCTTTGAGACTGTAATGTGATTAAGGGCTATATAAATAAACTTGACTTGACTTGAATTCCCTCGCCAAAACTCCAACAGATTTTTCCCGTTGGGTTTTAGTCAGATCCGTGAAATACGGTCTGTGGTTAACACAAGCTTAACAGATATGGCACATTTTTGTTCTGCGAGATGAAATACACCAGGAAATATCCCACTCGTGAATTCTTTATGTGTCTCAGAAAAGTTATATTGATTGCATTTATACTTCAAAAATCATAAAAGTGGTGTTCATCTCTGAAGATGATCTTATCTTAGCCTTGGGGAAAAACCAGCCGTGGTGAACTTCATTTCTGGGTTGGCCTACAAAACAAACGTCATCACTTGGGGACTCTATTGCTTCCAGCCCATAGTCTAAAACCATCACTCCACACCGAGGCACAGAGCTATACATGTACAATAATATAAATCGTTAGATTTGTTTGTATCAGCGTAATGTTAAGTGAAGTTTGTATTAGACAGTATGTATATGGTTCAACGCAAGCATTAAACGATTGAACACCAGTGTTTAGTTCTCCTACCTGTTGCCTTGCTGCCTCACACAGCACCCTTCAATTATTTATTTATTTATTTATACCATTAAGGTATTTAACAGTGACGCAGGGAAAAACCGATTGATGCACAATTTTAAATTATATATTTAATTTAATTGATTTTCAATCAATGTTTTGAAGTGTGGAAATTGATTCAATCAGCACCTAATTGGTCCCTTTGTCCAGATAAACTAAATCTCTTCCTCTTATCTGGACAATTAACGTCTTTCTTTTGAGACACTATTTATGTGAATGTACCAATACTTCAGGCAGCTTTTGGCGGTCCATGTAGCAGATTTTGCTATCATCATCTATTGACTGTCACCAAGGAGTCATAAATGTGTCAGATATACTGGGTGATATGTGTTCGATATATTAAATCGACTGCTGCAGTCAAATGCTTGAAAAATATGAAAACATTTCAGTTTATCAAACTGAAAAGACTTTGCACTGGATTCAGATGAGATATTTTGCCAACCGTGCTTTTGTAACACGTTCATGTAAATGTCCATGTCCCACATCACCACAGCACACTTCACGCTACCTCCTACTCCACAACCCCCACGATGCAATTTAGTGTTCAAAGTGATAATGAAAAACTACTGTTATTAAATTTGACACTGATTTTCTGACGTGGATGATGCAGAGCAATGGTTATAGCACTGCTTGCATTTGACCAGAGAAAGAGAGAGAGAGATATTTGTCATAAATTATTCTTATCATAGCGCAGTATACCGCCGCTGCGTCTTTATTTATCTTCCCATATTGTCAGTTTATACCCTTTATCGGTAAACAACTCTGTTTAAAGTCTTGCTTGTTCCCTTCAGTGGTGCCCACTCATATTCAGCTCAACGGGAAAACACACGTTTGTGTTATTTTTCAACTCAACACATAGTGATAGAGACAACAGAGCATATGTTCCGATGAAAATAAATTAGCAAAATTAGATAATCACCATTTGAAAATATTAACAACTTCTTGGTGTTAATAATATCTGGCTCATATGGCTCCTAGGGTCTTTTCTTACAAAATATTGTAGAATGGTTAGCTGTATTTTTGAAATAGTAACTGATGCATTACAGGTAGAAAAATGGTCCCATAGATATATGCATTTTTGGAATGAAACTGTACATATGTGCGGCGTTCTTCTGGAATTCCTGCCAAGAACACCATTAAAGGTCATATCTCTACAGTACGGGAAGCAGAGAGGGACAAACAGACTTACCAGCTGCATGGTGGAGATGGACTTGCCCCTCGGTGATTGGCCATTGCAGTTGAGCTCTAAGGGGAGGTCATGGGAATGTCCCTGCAGGCAAAAAAGAGACCTATCAGTCCGCAGTTGCTCCAGAGGCCACCTGGTTCAACACTCAGCCCTGCGAAAGTTCAGCCAGGGCCACAAGGAAGCTGGACGCAGATATGCACAGTCACGGCAAACAATGACTTATCAAAACTCCAAGAGTTCAACCTAGATCAGGAAATTCAGCCTGCAAATTTGTCTAGGACAAACAGCCTTGTGCCCTGACTTAATACTCTAGGGCATGTGAGCATGTGGCTATCTGTATCGTTTGTAACGTCATAAACTTGATACAGGTTACAACAAACAAACAAAAGACAAAAAAATAACATAACTGAAATCTTACATGGCCATGAGACGGAATGACAAAGGAGAAGATTCGCTCAATAAGAAAAAAGCCGTAGATTCCAGCGATCACGCCCAAGATCTTCCATAGATACTCCTTGCCCTCCATAAAGTGCTCATCGTCATGGCGATGACTGTCGTCATGGAGGCCAAGGATCTCCACAGGAGACAAGGAGTGAACAAAGGACACGTTTACTTTGCAGTCAGCCAACATTTATCTCTTCATCATCGGGAGTACGGGAGACGGTACGGCGGTTTTGTGTCCTATACCTGTGGTATGAGGTGGAGGAGAGCGTCTCCTGACAGAGTACCCACTGCCATCCCCACAAACAGCTGCAGGATCAGAGTGTAGGTTTCCTGACAGGAGTTGAAGAAGATCAGGCAGATGCCCAGCATAGAGCCCACTGTGATGAGCAGGACAGCAGCTGTGCTGTAGCCGTACTCTGGAAAGACAGAGCGTTTAGTCTTTAACTGAGTGTTTTATGCTTTGAATATGGCTGTAAGACACAACAGGATACAAAAAAAGAAGAAAAAGGTAGAAGCCCGAAGCTCAGTCTGAGGGTTAAGCTCATGAACTATATTGTTATTGCTGTGGATGGCATGGCGAGGATGGGGTAGGGCGGGGCAATATATCCAGTTTTCTGATATATCACAATATATTAGTGATATGAAAAGGTCAAGATATCGAGATAATTTAGCCTACGTGTTTTTTTAAAATAATTTTACATCACCATTGCTCTTAAAAAGCCACACTAAACATCCTGTCCCTGTCTCTCCACTGCTCCAGTTCCCTGCATGTCATGACTCCGCCCACTTGTAGCTCACGTGTGTTGTGTTGTTCCAAAACAAAAACCCAAGCCGTTATCGGGATATGTAGTAGAGAAAAAATATCGTAATAATAATATTAAATATCGCCCAGATAGGGTTAGAATACCAACTCTTTGTTGGGGTTGACCCCGGTTGGATAGAGGTCAAAGTGTCAAAGTCTGGGGTTAGGATACACACCACATTTAGGGTACAAAGTTATGCTGCCAAATCAGTACACCAGCATACCTAATATAAAAATATATTTTTTTTAAATAATATACCGGCAAACATTCAACAGAAAAAGTAATATACCGGGAAACATTCAACAGAAACAAAGTTTCACAAACAAGTGATAATGCCAAAAAAACAGACAAAGCCATAAGGGTGCCAGGAGGGTACAAACCCTAGTTAGGGAAAGGGCTGTTAGAGTGGGCGAGGATACTACTCAAACACAGTACATGACCATCTTTCCTTGACTTAAAATTAGCTAACCCTTTTCCTGTTTTGCTTCCCAGATTGATATCTCAAAATAAAACATTTAGCCGGAAAAGCCTCTTGACTTGATTGCAGCCATAATGTAGCCATTCCGTTACCATGACGGGCTGTGGAGTGGAACAGTGATGATGTAAAATGTCTTACTTTCAAGGGCAGTGGGTGGAGATGCTCTTGTTGTCTGCTCCGTGGACTCACAGGCATTGCCTAGCAACTGCTGAACGATCGCAGGGCAGATTTGTCTGAAGTGATCCTTGGAAATTGGTGAATGAGGATCCAGAGCAAAAATATCCACCAACTGAGTGGCTGAAAAACAGACCTGATCACAGTGAAAGAAAATAATTTATTTAAGTTAAATAACTAAATTTACTGTATTTTTCCACTTGAGTCTCTAGTGCTGAATTTATTGTCAGTTGTCGTAATTCTCATTGGATGACTTAATAAAACTCAATGGACTCCGAGGTTGTCTTTAGCTAATAGGCTAGGTGGATAAAATGCTTTTACAGAAAGAGAGAGAGTGGAGAGAAAGACAGAGATGTGCTAACGTGCAGCAAAGATCATCACGACAGATTTCAACACACAAACATGTGAATGCAAATCTTATCCCACAAAGAAACTGGAAGGCCCTCTAAATGGCAATTTATAACTTTTCTAAACCACCTCCAATCCTCAATTTCAATTATTATGCATATATGTTATGATTCTCAATAAAAACCATGTATTCTTTTTTTGTAAACCAAATAAGATCTTAGTCTAGGTCTCACCTGAGTCCAGTCTGTGCCGGTCCTCTGAGTCTCCTTGACGCAACCATCCAGGTGATGCTCCGCCCCGGTATGGGAGGGGCCTGCGATGCCCCGCCTCTTTCTGCCATGAGCGTGAGCGACTCCTTCCCTTCCTACTCCCAGCTGGTGAAGCAGCTCCTCCAAATCTAAGTAAAGAAATGGCATCACCATGTTGGAACCTTGTCATGTTGTCATGACCACAGAGTGATCCAAGTTACTCAGTTTGTTTATCCAAGCTGTGAGGAAACACAGAAATTAAGTGAAACACGAATCAAAAAAACAAAGGAAGAAGAGGATACAATACTAAATACTGCATTTTTCAGGTCAAATATATCAAAATGAACAAAAGAAAAACTAATAACCAAACTATTTCTCATGATTTTACCCATAATCTGGAGGTTTGTGCTGCGGTTCAGGGAATGGAAGATATAGTCTGTGAAGAAGGCAGGGTAGGGGAGGTTCCTTCTGTTGAAGCAGTGACCTTGCAGGATATGGCTGATAATGGCTGCAGCCAGTTTGGAAACAGAGGATGTACCATCACCTGGACTGTCTTTAACTCTAACCTCTTCCATGAGATGGGTGGCATCAATACACTGTCGGGTCATAGGTCAAATGATTATTGAAGTATTATAAGTGGTAATCACTAATCTTGTCACTCTACCTATAGATTACAGTGCTTTACCAAGTTTTGATCATTCAGGGAACTTCTAGATCAATATGGTTTTAGAAGGAATCTCTTACTTCCGAGTGAGATGAGATAGAGGTTTGCTGGTTGGGAGGTTGGTAGGACTGGTTGATGAGCTGTAGAATACTCTCTGTTTCATTGGAGGAGAGGAAGTGGCTGTCCTCAGTTGGGTGCAGGTTGGTGAGGGCCAGGAGGTAGAACTGGTAGTTTAGAGACGACGAAGAGGAGGAGGGGTTTGCAGCGTTTGAAACGCATAGGTCTTCCATGTTGATAATGTAATACAGGAGCACGGTGGAGACCCGCTGGTAGTCCTCCTCAGTGAGGTAAGCTTTCCCAGCATCCTCTAGGACAGAGAGTACTACGCCTGGTGTCAGGCACTGTAATATAGACAATAGGAAAACAAGACTAGGTCAAAACCTAGTATATGGCTGGACCGTGTATGGTCAATGTGGAAAACTGTTGCACCGATTAATTTTGAAAGAGCACTCGGCCGAACAATGGTGTAACTTCATCACTCAGTCAGTGAGTCAGTCAGTGACGGACTCAGTGACGGACAGACATTCGCGTGTATAGTGCTGGCTCCGCTGTTGCGGTCCACCCAAAACTAACGTTTTAGGCAGACACTTAAAGCATTTAAACTTGCAAAATACAGGCACAACCAGCAGATTACTTTAACTTTTAATAAGATTAAACTTTTACCACAATCAAGATAATGATGACCAGTCATCAGTGTATGAATGTGGAGTGACTCATAGTAGGAAGTGACCTCGCATCTACTTGTCAACAGATGCGGTGGGCAAGAGGTCAAAGTTTAAAGCGACTACTGACAGATTTTCACTCTCTCCCATAGCTTGCTGGAAGCCGACTCCCCCGCCCCTGTTCACACTGTACTGGGATATTCAAGAGCTTGTTGGTAAAGGATTTGCCCTGTGATGTGTTGTTGCATTGTGGTGTGTTGAATATGAGCCCAATTAGACCCACACAATGAAAAAGAAACAGTTGTGGGAACGAGTGAAGCGGCGCACAATGCTCCTTCACAATACGACGTTCTGTTCGCTGAACTAGGAACAGAATGTCGACTCTAATTCTTAGCTCTTCTAATTCACGTCTCGCATCAAACGATGTCCTGCGTTCAAGGCATAGAAGCTCAAATAGAATTCCTCTCCCAACCCACCTGCACAAACATGTGAAAGCGGAGTGCCTCTGACTCCATTCTATGAAGTTCATTATGTCAAATTGAGGGATTTCTAAAGCCACTCAGCGTGAATGACCCGTAGAGGTCAAGGCCTTAAGCCTCCACACACACTCGCATTCCAGCCATAACAAGCAGGGCTGCTGGAATAACCAGGCAGGAATCGGATGAATACATAATATGCACGTAACATACTGCCTATAAAAACCTGACCTCATCGCAGGTTCATGAAATGGAGAATCTTACATAGCGTCTCAGAATCTCAGCGCCAAAGTGATTATAAGATCTAGCTTCATGTGCATGTCACTGGACGTATATTTGCATCTGAGCCTTTTTAAGTATTTCTTTCACCTGTAGGGTTACTGTGTGCAGGCCTACTAATGTAACAGCTCGATCAGCCTGCTATCACAAGAAGAGTTGTAGGCCTTACCCTGTCGCAGACCTCCTGAGAGGCTGCGATCCGCTCCGCACAGCGTACTGCCCGGAGGAGAGCGCTGAGCAGGACACCGATCTGGCTCTTGTGGAGCAGAGGCTGGGCGTCTGCATCCCGGGGCAGGCCCAGGGCTCCCAGAGCCTCCCGCAGGTAGCTCCTCTCCTGACCTTCGACCCCGAGGTCCCTCCCCAGCAGAGAGAGGTGCAGCAGCAGCAGAGGGAGCAAAGCCTTGCTCCTGAACCACATGTTCCTGCCGGCGCCCTCCGACTCCCTCGCGCTCCCGGGACTGGCTGAGGGCTTGACGGACAGCGAGGAGCTGAGGGAGAAGAGACGGCACAGAGAACGCAGTCAGGGAGAAGAAAAAAAAAAAACAGAGGGAGGAAAGACGTGAGGAGGACGGGGAGAAAGAGAGAGAGAGAGAGAAGAGGGGAAAGTTCCTGGAGAAGAGAGGAGCGGATGTGTTCTGGCTGAGGGAGGCGTTAATAATAGGACCCGCCTAATCTGGTGGGTAACAGCGGGAGGTCCTTGGTGGGCACCCTTCAGCTAAACTAGCCCCCGTAGTCCCGGGACGGTCAGCCAATGCCTGGGCCCCTCAGTCCACAACAAAGGGATTAGTGAGAGAACACAGGGGCAGGGAGAAGGGGACAGGCGGAGGGGCATGAAGCGGGAGCACCAGATTGCAGAGAGAGTAATTGGTTGGTATGGAGAAAGGCTTGACGTACGCTGACAATGAGAGTCGAAGCAGGCACAAAATTAGCCAGTTCTCGTCATGTTTTGGGGAAAAGTCATTGTTGGCTAAATGCCGGGGGACATACGGCCTTCTAAGAGGCTTCTGAAACAAAACAATTCCCCTGAAGTGCTGACCCAGACTGACACTCAGAGCAACAACAGTGGTTGCTGGGAGTGTTGATGGAGTGCTTTGCATAAACACACTGTTATTCATGAGTTTAATGTTTGTAATGTTCCTGGATGTTTTTTTTTTAACTATAAAGTTTAGTAAGTGTCTAAACAGTGAGTCAGTTTCCTTATTAAACAGCATGTCATGGTCTGCGAGAGTGATATGAGTCGATGCGAGTAAGATCACGCCGTATGCCGACTATGAGCCCCGGAATCCCTATAAAACACGGGTGACATTCAGATGGGAGGTTTTCCTATTTCGTACGATTTCTGAGTCATCAGAGATCAAATGTACAAGTGCACAAACGCCAACGCGAGATCTGTTTTCTCGCAATGCTTTCCAACATCCTCCCACACCGTGCACCCCGCATGTCAGACAGGCACAGCCATAATAACATAGAAATCTACGCAACTTGTCGAAAACCTGAGATGAAATAGAGGAAAATAAAAAATAATAATAATCCCAGATGAACCAGGGCCTACCGTTTTTTGTTTTTTTTTGCCTCTCCGGCGCTCAGCTGCTGCAACGAGGTTTGTTTTCCTTCCTCTGGTGCAATGAGATCCGTGGCTTGTTTGGGGGAGAATTCCTGGGCATTGGTGCTATTGGTGAAAACCCTCTTATGAGAAGTAAAAAATTGTGTAAGCTCCCGAGGATTAGCTGCAACAAGCCTTATAGGGCTGTGGTTGCCATGGTGAAAGCTGCCTCATTTTCAATAATGAGGGCACTAGAAGCGCACAGGCTGCTGGAGGGGGGGGGCCCCTCGAATGATTGACGCCCGAGAGATTCCTTATAGGTATAAACTGTATTCTCTGTTATTCTCAGTTCGGGCGGTGGCGAATATCTCAAGGAGGGAGAGATGGATGTGGAGAGCATAACCCAAGTAGGCCACTGAATTTGACATAAAATAAAAGGCCTTTTGTCTCCGAGATTGTTACAGTGTTAAGGACCCCTTCATGTGTCACTACGTTGCACAACCAGATGACAGTTTGGACTGAAGCGTGGAGGCACTGGGGTTTTCTTTGTGCTGCTGGACCAGGTAAAAGGCACTCAAGAACATTCCACACAACTCTTAACTCATGGGGTTGCAGTCATGGTGACCTCTCCCCCTCTTCCTGTCCTTAGAAATGGGTATATAAGTGTCTTTATTACTCAAGCAAACAGACCCGTGTTGTGGTTATTTCGTGTATTATACTGTATGCCTAATTAATTAAGCATTTACTTAATTATGTAACTTATTTTGTCACAAGATGTTGCCGTTCAATCTGCATTTACATAATCGGCGTATTGCGGCTGTATTTTAGGTGTGTTTGGAGAAAAGCCAAGAAAAGTAAGATAGAAAAAAGAAGCCATTCACTTTTGTTTCATTTATTTGTTTTATTAAGCATCTATTTACAATGTCACGCGCCAATGAAACAGGCGATGGATGCCCCACAGAAAACAACAGTGACGCATCCCGACTCACACCTACAATCCTCACAAATCACACACACTTCACTTGATATTATCTTGTCCACAATTAATTTTGTGCAGTGTTTGCATATGGTAATTATCTTTACAGCAGTATTGTATAAAATTAGAGATTTTCGATCAAAGGCCCAATAAGCCATTCAAAACAATTTTTACAAGACTATGAAAAATAAAACCAAAAAAAAATCCCGCTTGCGTTTCTTCCTGCGGCACTCAAAGAAAAATCGGTTATTAGGGCAACTTGTGCTTAGTTCGTTTAAGGAATCTGTAGTGCTTATCCACCCTGTGGAATCTGTAGGCTGCCCGCCACTGACTTTATCTTTCTAAGCTTGTTCATTCTGCTCTATGTTGGCCACCAGACCCTTTGTGTCGACAGCGGCGCGGATCGGGTTGTTGAAGTATAAGTTGTTGTCGAAGGTACTTTCTCCCAGCACAGGGGTGGGTAACCTCTTGCGGAGGAGGAAGGCGGCGAGTCCCACGACAGCAATTATAACCAGTACTACAGCTATGGCAACACCGGCGAACCCATGTGAGGCCTCCTCCGCGATGATGGCTAGGGGAGGAAATATAACATGCAGAAGAAGCGTTAACGAGTGAGGTAGATGCACTGACAATGTGCAGACGGGCTTCGTAACCAGAACTGCGCAGTTCACAACGCTGCATTCGGAACACATCTCA
This sequence comes from Polymixia japonica, assembly GCA_900302305.1. Lineage (NCBI taxonomy): Eukaryota > Metazoa > Chordata > Actinopteri > Polymixiiformes > Polymixiidae > Polymixia > Polymixia japonica. The sequence continues at coordinate 7,386 of OMKK01083825.1, read as the reverse complement.
AATAAAACGTCAATAACTTACGAAGCGGAGCCTTTTGCGTTGGCACGATAACTGCAAAAAAAGAGAAGAGATTAAGTGAGTCACGGAAATGACAAATTCATTAAACACGTCACGCACAAGAAACACAACAGCTAATGTAACTCACTTTTGGGTGTCTTGCAGATGTACGACTTGTATCTGCTGCAGCTGTTTGTACTCCATTGTCCATTGTCAGAATGGATTTCCACACAGGTATCTAATCCCGTCGACTTTGACATCCCCGCTTTCCAGTTGGTATAGTCCACCGCACTGTTGTCGATCCACATCCACTCACCTGAGATGAGGAGAATCAGTGAGATCGTCCGTCAAGAACATCCATCGAGGTGAATAATTCGCTATCGAACAATGTCGGACCGAGACGCGCTTGCGTAATTTGGATTAAAAAAGGCACGCAAGTCGGCGTTACTGAATGGCGCTCACCCTCGTGGCTCTTGTACAGGCCGATCCAGAAGGACTTGGAGACATCCTGCAGAAGCTCAAGGTTCTGTTGTATGAAGTTAGCCTCTAGAGGGTCCTGAATACTCACCAAAGACCCTCCTGGAACAGCAAACAACATTACCGTGCCATCCGGTCATCATTTGCTTTTCTGATTTGGTCGTCTACAGGGAATAAGGCTTGATGAACAAGAAATAATGGCTTACCCATTCTCAGACATTCTACCGAGGCATGGGCCCAATTGTCTACCACTGAGTTGGCAAAAGCATAACAATAGCCTCTGAAAGGTATCCAGGTTTTTCGTTTCTTCGGTTCTGGACAGACGCCAGGAAGCTGCGGGGGCTCGGTGGGGGCTACGTCTGTCAAGGAGAAAGGAGATTACTTCAACTCAACGCTGTTTGTTAACCGTCCTCGATGCTTGTTTTCATAGCAACTGTGAGGAGAAGTGGTGGACGGACTGACTGACCTGGCGACCTCTTGCAGAGAGAGTAGTAGGTGTTGCTACATGCCGCCGTCTTCCACGTTCTGTCTACATCCATATACACGCAGCCCTGGTTGTTTTTCGGTTCATCTGTACCCCATTTGGTATAAGACAGCTGCCAGTTATCAACCCACTTGAACCTCCCGGCAGTCTGTGAAAGAGAAATCAGCATGTTCGTGAAAACATTTACAAAAGGCGGAAGGTCAAGCCCTCTGTGATCTACAGTACCACTAGGAAACGTGACGTACGATCTGTTACGTTCTTAATCAGACATGTACAAATGTACCAGATAGGTCTTTTACCACATTGCTGTTGAGGCCTATCCACACTGGCTCATTGTACTTGTGGATCTGCAGCGTGATGTAGGCCTGGGTTATTGGGTTCAGGATACTGGCCAGATCTGCATCGTCTGCTTGGCACTGCCTCCTCGCCTCGTCCCATTTCATCTTCTGGGCCGCCAGTTTGTAGGAATCGTTGCCGTGCTTGTAGAAAGCCCTCGGCGACACAGTGGTGGCCGGGACCACAATCTGAGAATCTTAGTGTATAGGACACATAACTTGTCATACAAAACCACCCCGCTACGTAAAGACAGACAGTTTTCCAATACAATATACAATTGACTCTTAATATTTTCCTCACCGCTGTTCCGTTTACAGATGAAACCACGTTTTGTGCCACAATCTTCTACCTTCCAGAGTCCTGTTTGTTTGGAAGAGCTGCCCACCATGATCACACAGTCAAACACCTAGCAGGCAGTACAGGTTAGTTAAAAGTGCTATCTGTAATAGGTTAAAATCAAATAAAAAGTAAAATTACCTACACTGTATTGTAAAATACAATATAATGGTGATGGTCTGAAAGCGTCCCCTCTCTCTCTCTCTCTCTCTCTGTGTTTTGATTGCGCCTCAGTGGCTCTGTTTCCCTCTACTTCCTGGTCTTTGTTTTGCTTTGACGGCCTATCAAACAGCTCCTCCCCTCAGCCTGCACAAGCCAGAAGGCCGTACTTCTTGTTTTGGTTTGCTGTTATAGTTCACCGAGCGTCTCTCTCACTGATAGCACCTTTAAAACCACTTCATCATGTTACTTAACACTGCCAAGATTTTTGTTATTGATACAAAAACACACTTTGACCTAATTTTTCATACATAACTAGAGCCTTGTTATTCCAAATCGCAGCCTAGAGAGATTATTTAAACCAGTAAAATGATCAGATGGCTGAAATAACAGAGAGTAAAGCTTATTCAAAATATGACACACACATGCACTGTGTATGACCGTGTTTGCATCAGCAAGGGAAATTGAAATTGCATGATTAATATATATATATATATATATATATTATTAATAAGCCTTCCAACAAAACAGAATAATTCACACTATAGAAGGAAGTTGATAGAAGCTGGGAAGTGAGCTGCTTGCAAAGGTTAAAGTAGAATCAATGAGTCATAATCTGCAAGATGACAGTTATCAAATAGCTAGAATATAGGCTTGGTAGGAGGGAAGGAGAGGGACTGTAAACACAGCGGTCGAAGGGTGTTTAGAACTGGTGAAACAGCCAGAAGATGGATTTACTCTTTATGATCAGCAGAATAACTGAAAGATAGAGAGAATAACTGAAAGATAGAGAAACTAGTTACTAGTTACAGCCTTTGGGAGCAAGTAAACAACTGTTGGATCTGACTATAAAATGCCCACCAGTAGTGTAAAGTTACAGAAGTCATCCCGCACTGTACCTCATCCATAAACGAATAACGCTTATCAGGCACTGAAACTGGATGCCCTTTGGCCCAGTTTGTGTACGAAACCCGATTGCCTGCCGTCCACAGGAAACGCATCTCCCAGTTGACATCATTCATGCCTATCCACAAATCTTCAGGATATTTCAGCATCTGCATTGTTAGGAACGCTAGACGGAGAGAGAGCACCGACAGTTATGTCATTGCCTGAAATTCCGGTTTATCGACAGGAATAACATTAATACAAACTTTTAACGGGGGGGGTGGCTTGTCGGTCGCTCTCGTCGCTCACCTTGCTCTCTCTCGCTGAGGATAGAGACCAGATTCCCTCCCTGGTTGATGCAGTGGGTCCTGGCCTCCTGCCAGACCTTCTTGTCACTCCCCACAACAAATTTGTAGCACTGTATAAACATGATGTGTCAGCACTGTGCACTGGAATAACATGCAGCCACACAGAAGATAACTGTATCTATGTCCAGGCTAGTGCTCAAATGGCTCATTGAGGTACAGTATGTCCCAATGTCACAAAACAGAGCATTTCCTGGAACTAAAAATCCCTTTGCATTAAGCAAAAAGTTATATACAGTATAGACTGTATATAGTATATTGTAAAAATATATACAATATATATTTATATATATAGCATATTGGGTAACACTTTACAATAAGGGTTCAACAATTAACTATTATTAAGATTAGTTAATGCAGTAACAATTGCATTTTCTTTTAACATGCAGCATAAAGTCTTCATCTCCATCAAATTTGGAATGAATCATGTTGATAACAGATGATTGTCATGATGAATATTGATTTCTAGTTGGAAATGTTTCCCTAATGTTTAATAGCTGTGTGATTGTTTCAGATTTACAAGGGTCATAAAGAGCATTAACACATGGTTAAGTATGGTTAAGTATACTTTAGTTAACATGAACACCATTAGTAAATGATTACTAGACACACTCGTTAACTGTTATTAACTGTTAATTAACTGTTATTTCGTGCTTATTACTACATTAACCAACAGTTAATTAATGGTTAATTGTTGTACCCTTATTGTAAAGTGTCACTGTATATTGTAATGTTTAGCTGTTGTACTGTCTTACTGTCTTAAACATTGATTGTATCATTACCTTTCCTTGGAAAGCGATCCATTCTGGGGCACATCCTCCCTTAGGAACAGTAGTGGGCATCATGGTTGTGTTGAGGAAAGTAATGCTTCTTTTGCAAATGGAGGGAAGCTCCAACCCACAGTTAATATCATTCCAGTACCCTACATGTGCGGATTTGACAGAAAATAGTAAAAATGATTAGGATAATCATATTTGCGATCGCTCCATAGTAAGAAGTGGCTCCGGGCATCACACTTACCCATGCCCTTGTATATAGTCACGCAGTTTTCATCATTGTTAGCAAAGTTGGGCTCATTGTGTTCCCACGCGGTGTATGTGACAGGGGTACCGTCTACCCAACTGAACATACAAATAAGAGGTTACAAGCCAAAAACAACAACTACCACTATAAAAAAACTATTAAAAAACCCGTTTCCACCTTTTCTTTAGATTATTAAGGTAAAGGCCCCCACAGTAACAAAAGAGCGTAATTCGAACTATACCTAAATGACTTATCCAAATTGACTGTCATGCCAATGTAATATTGTCCCTCTGTGCCTCTGGATATCTGTGGAAACATAATGATTAGAGTTACATCGCAATACAGTTGTTGCTGACCATCAGTACATCAGAAAATCATTCTTCACACATATAAAAAGATAGGAGAGCAAGTGTGTCACCCTGCTAGGCCACGGAATACCCCGGAATACCAGGATGTACGTGCGAAAGCGTGACAGTTTGAAGATGAAATAGCTCCAAACTATGATCTCCTAGAACATACTCAAAGGTCCCCACCTGCTTCCACAGGAACTTCCTCTCGCTCTCCCCCGTGATGACGGCTAGTTCACCGAAGTTCTTTTTGCAGTAGGCCCTGGCGTCTTCCATGGCGAGGTTGTCGGTGTTGATGAAATACTGCGTGTCGTTGTATATGATCCAGCCGTCCTTAGTGGTGTTGTAGACTGCAAAGGGAACAAAACAGCTCTCAAGTGTCCCATTGATGCAGCCTCAATAAGTAAAGACCAGAACCTAGAAATGGAGCGGCGACTTAAAGGAGAGTTCGAAGGTAAGTAACTAAAGAGACTGAAAGCAAAGGAAGAAAGATACTCGGGGACAGACCAGTGTAAAAAGTCACCTGGTTGGACCGTGGTAGGCGCCGGTTTAGGAATCACGCCTGAAAATAGAAGAGCCGTGTGGGGAGACACATGCATCAGCGAGCCACTTTTTCACGACTACGGAACAACCTGACTATGACTAAACGATAGTACGACGTGAAGCTAACGTTGGCGGTGTACCTTTGCGTATCTGGCAGACCCAGTCGTTGTAGGACTCACAGTGGCGATCGTTCCAGTGCCGTCCGTAGTACAACTGGACTTCTGCACAATGCTCGTTGTCATTGTAGTTGTTTGGTTCCCCAAAGCCCCAATTTTCATATTCAAACTAGGGGTTATGTTGCAATAATATTATATTGTAACAATAATAATAATAATAATAATGCATAGCAAAAAGAAAAATCAACTAATGCAGTCGTGAGAGTGCTTTTTTGCGTGATAAAGATGAGGTGTCACTTACAGCGGATCCATCCGTCCAGACGAAACCGGCACTGGTATCCATGGAGCTAAGGCCAATCCAGGCTGCATCAGAGGAGTGAAACCTATGAACACAAAGACAAATAAAAGCGGCAGTTTTGATCATTTGAATGGTTGGGATGCTTAATAGATTAAACGTTAAATTTGATAGTAGAAACCGCGTAGAAACTTAACTTACGCTACACCGCTCAGGTCCCTCGTGCTATGGATGCTCATCAGGTCCCCGCCAATGACTTTGCAGAATTCCTTTGCCTCAGGCCAAGTCTTCTTGTCCTTACTTGTTTTTTTATAATGCTGTTTGATGGTAGAAAAAGAAAGGGTAGATGAATTCATACTTCAGATAAGACTGGTTAGTTAGTTCAAGGATTTCCATGACACAATGACCTTGAACCATAAAGGACAGACTACCATTATGCTAAATTAAAATTAGGTAAACTTGGAAAGCAGAAACCTTGTATGTAATTTTTCTGTAATTTTTGTATTCAATCAAACAATTGATAAATTGATGAATAAAATTACTGATTAAAAGTATTGCTTTAAACAAAAAAAAAACATAGTACCTATTTATTTATTTAAAAAATAATAATTTTTGGTGGAGGAGGGATGTTTTGAGTTGAACAAATGAACACAAGCACCCTCTAGTGGGTAGAAAATGTTACATATTTCACCTTTAGATATACAAAACGGGTATGACGCTGTGACTGATATTATGGTTAGTTTAGGCCGACCTACCTTGTAGCAGACATTCCTTTTGGCAGCTGGGGTCCATCCAGACGGGCAGCTCAGGGCCGGGGTTGTGGGCGGGACCGTTGTCGTCGATATACCTTCAGCCAGTTTCTTGCAGATGTACTTCTCCTTGTTGCTGCAGCTCACGACATCCCATAATCCGGCAAACACTCCAGTTGTCATAGCAATGCAACCTTGTTTTCTGGCTTTTTTCAAAGACATCATAGGAAACAAACAAACAAACGAAAATCATAGCTGAGCTCTGAAATTCGGATGTGGTTGGAAACATCACGTCACACAATAAGCAGCTATGGAGAAGTCTACTCTACCTGGCATGTCCACATTGAAGTGCGTGAACTTGGCCTCTTTCTTGGTGGTCCACACGAAGGTGTGTATGTCTGCCGTATTAGAGAGGCCTGTCCAGAAATACTTCTCTGGCCTCAAACCCACCAAACTGACCAAGAATGCGTTTTCATATCTGTATGAAAACACACAATCATGTAAATGTCACCAATACTGTATAATTACTGTCCACTTAAACCACAATTTTTGTTAGTATTTTGTGTGTTGATTTTTGAAGGGTAGGAAAATAATCTCTTATACTGCAAAATAAACTCTAATGTTGCATGGCTTACTACAAACTACAAACATGAACTATATTTCCAGCCTCAAAATACATTCACGCTCATGTTTACATAAATGTATCATGTTTAAATACATACTTGTGTTTAGATTTAATTTCTTGTATTACTGTAAGGCCTGAATTAATCTTGTTATTGGATATCAGGTACTAATAAAAACTAATAAAGAATGAGTTCGTATAATCAACCTATAGTTGCATTTCCTTCTTTAGCTCCAAAAGCAGCTTTAAAAAGGCTAGATTCAGTTTTGTTGTAACATAAATTTGGAGACCATTAATGTGAGGAGATAATGGGATACCTGTCAGCCACATCCACCAGGTTAGAGCCAGCCTCCCCGCATGTCCGCTTCGCCTCGTCAAACGTTTTCGTCTCTGCTCCAATATTGTAGCAATGTGAACCAAACCTGACCCAGCCCTTGAAATAATGATGAAAATGAAAATACAGATCTTTATAATAATGATAATAATAATGAAGTACTCCTTATATCATATTAATATAGTATATAATAATAATATATTGTTTTATTATTATTATTATTATTATGGTAACACTTTACAATAAGGGTACAAAAATTAACCATTAATTAACATTAGTTAATGTAGTAATAAGCATTACCTAAAAGTTAATTAACAG
>OMKK01083823.1:0-18879 GCA_900302305.1 Polymixia japonica | reverse complement strand
CCGCCTGCCACATCATCCAAACTCAAAATATAACTTATTCAGCCTCACTATACACAAAAAAACATGACAAAACCAGTCGTGTGGTGACAGCTTTTCACGGGGATCGCGCTGAAATAAAAATACTAGTGTGTGTAATATGTGTTTATGTATTTATTGGTAAAATACTCGACAAAAAGAGAAAGCACTGTAACAAATGCTACCGGTTGAGCGCTTTCCTAGCTTGATGAAGACTTGACATGTTTACCTGACAACGCTCTGCTTCCACCTCTCACACCCCTCCTCCTCGTCCACTCCCCCTTCCCCTCTCCTCTCCTCCTTCCTTGTCTGCCGTCATCCCCTTCCCTTCCCCCAGGATTTTGACCACCACTGTCCCTGGGTCAACAACTGCATCGGACGAAGAAACTACCGCTACTTCTTCCTCTTCCTGTTGTCGCTCAGCATCCACATGGTGGGCGTGTTCTCCTTCGGCCTGATCTTCGTCCTCCACCACAGAGAGAGACTGGCCGCGCTGCATACCACTGTCACGTATCCCTCCGCCAGCAGTGGCCTAGCTGTCAATGCCTTTTAAAAAAAGCGTATTTTAAGGTGTTCCTGCTTACCAGATAGTAAAGTGAGGAGTCTTTATTTGTCACAGCGACCAGGCATGCACACACACACACACACACACACGGAGGTGGCCGAGAAAAGTGTCCTCTGCATTTATCCCATCCTGTCTTGTCCTTCCTCCGGAGGGCAGCCAGGAGCAGTGGGCGGCCTTGTTTTCGGCGCCCGGGGACCAGCTCCACTATTGGACAGGATAACGTTCTGCATGTTTTTAGTCGGGGTCCATGTTGGAGGAGACCCCTCTCACGGGGAGAACATGCAAACTCCACGCAGAAAGGCAGGGAGATAACCCACCTGAGCACGGTGCCAACAGCGCCCCAGGTGGGAATTGAACCCAGGACCTTCTTGCTGTGCAAGCACTGCGCCACCGTGCCAGTGAGTATGAGTTTAGAGTGAAAGATTGCAGACAGAGAGCGAGAGAGGGAGAAAGAGAGTGAGCTGACATTGACTGCATGAATGCAGTATAAAAATAGGCCCGTGATAATTACTTTCTATTGAGTCGATTCTTACGTACGTATTTGTATAGTTCATTAGAATATTATCTCTAGAAAGCATGAATGTGCCCAGTTAGATTCTGCAGTAGCCTAGCGAGGAGTCCGACGTTGATGACATTTTAGGCAATTCCAGGCATTTTTCCAGAGCGACGTAGAATGAGCGAGCAGTCAGTCGAGTGTGTTGACGGCTGGATGTGACCTTGTCGTAGTGGTCGTGTTCCTTAACCCCCCCCCGTCTCCAGTCTGGTGGTGATGTGTATCGCAGGGCTTTTCTTCATACCAGTCATGGGACTGACAGGCTTCCACATGGTGCTGGTGGCCAGAGGTCGTACCACCAATGAACAGGTGAGGAGACATCAGCTCAGGAGCATTCACATACACACACACACGCACACACACACACACACACGCACGCTAAAAGCCATTGACTCATGCAGATAAACAGCACCTACACATATTGAACTTCAAATGATTCTTGAAAGTGAAAGGAATTCCCATATTCACACAAGTCAACACAGTAAGTTGCAGTGACACTTCAACAATGTAGCTCACTTGTCCATTCAAGCAATGTGTGTGTGTGTGTGTGTGTTTATGTTTATGTGTGTGACCGTGCGTGGCCTTGTACCTCCTTTGCCGCCCGCTCTAAACAAAGCTGTGTTCCACAGGTGACGGGCAAGTTCCGCGGAGGAGTGAATCCCTTCACCCGGGGTTGCTGTGGCAACGTGGAGTATGTCTTATGCAGTCCCCTGGCTCCCAGGTAAGACAGTCTCCAAGACAAGTGTGTGTGTGTGTGTGTGTGTGTGTGTGTTATTTTTCTGTCTTTCTCTATGGAGACACAAAATATGTATTAATTTCTAATGAAGGTTGCTTTACTGTGAGAGAGGGTGTATGCAAGCCAGTGTGTGTGTGTGTGTGCGCGTGTGTGTGTGTGTGTGTGTGTGTGCGGAGATATGCGGAGGTGTGTATCCAGTTCTGCTTGAATGCAGCCAGCTACCCTTGGGGAAGGCAGATGGCTGAGAGAATTGAATCACTTTGTAGAACACAGTTAATGGGTAACCGAGCACAGAGCTGGTTGACGGGCTTTTTCACACATACAGCATCACAGGGACCACAAAGGCTACTTCAAGATCCTCTCGGGAGGAATCACGTTCCATAAAAATTAAGCGCGTTAACCACAGACTGACAACAGCAGGTGGGGATGCGATGCTTCCTTACTGCCGTTCCGCCATTCAAGTTGTTGTCTTGTCCTTAATGCAGTGTTTGTGCATTCCTGAACCACTGAACAGAACCGAACTGAGGAATTGTTCTGGCTCAGACGCAGGTCTGTGGTCACACTGCAGTGACATGTAACTGATGAGATGATTGAGGCCAGCAGGGTATGGACCCAGTTTAACATTATATTGTCATGAGAAATCAGCTTGATTGATTTTTGGGTGCAACACTGATAATTAGGCAGGAAAATGAATGTTTTTTGGTGCAATAACATGAAATATTTAAATCTAGATTTCTTCAAATTTGTCTCTTGAAGAGTAACCTGCCATATTATGTAGAACTGTAGAGTAAAAGGTGCAACCCTTCCCTGTGCAGGTACATAATGGACCCCAGGAAGAAGCCCCCAGTGAAAATGCAGCCCCCCTTCCTCAGACCAGACCTCTCAGACAGGCAAATCACCATCAAGGTCAGCGACAATGGCATCCACGGCACCATCATCAGCTCCAAGGTGAACCGCTTAGCTACTGCCTCAGCCCTTTCACCTGTTGTTCTGCACACATATCTGCGTCTGATTTACCTGATCTGTTTTTCCATCTCCCAGTTATTCCTGGCTACTCGCCTTACGGCGTTGTTCCATTTCCTTACAGACAAAACATGGTCTGTTCCCACTCCTAGTTTCTGATTTCAGCACGATCTCAGGGTGCACTGATACTGACACCACTGACCAGTGGGTGGTGGATTGCAAAGTTTACTAGCTATTCTCAGTCTTTTACTAAATAAATGGGTCTTTGGATGGAAAAATATCCCCAAACAATGGTTGGTCACTGTCCAAAGTGTCTTTGCTAAAAATGTAATCCCCTGTTGATATATCAGATATCAGGACAATACCTGGCTAAAATATCATATTGGAGAATTTACCCAGTGCAAAAGTACGATACTAAGAGATACGTTATCTCAATCATTTTTGTCCAAAGACCCCAAACTGATGCCATAATGTTGTTCTTGGAAAATCTGTATCTGATTCTTTAGTGAGTACGAAATTAATTACTGCCTGTGAAATACTGGTATTGTCATGTCTTGTACATTCTGTCCTCTGTTTCCTCTGCTGGCCCCGCACCTGTTGTGGATAGTTTTAACCCCCTCCTCTCCTTCCTGCAGTCCAAGAGCAGTCTGGATATACTGGATGACAAAGAAGCCCAGCCCCCGCTGCCCCCCAAGGCTGACAGGTACAACCAGCTGAAAAGCCAGCTGACCTCCAGCGAAGGTAAGGAGCCCAGGAACTAGCCACCCACTGTCCACTGTCCACTGTTCAAACTCATCACATTCCCCCCTCTGTCATTCTAGTTGTTTCTCTCTCACACACAGAGCTAACACACACACACACACACACACACACACACACACACACACAGAGTCCATCATCATCAATCCCATTTCTCTTTCCCATCAACACTGCACCAAACTGCTGTCCCCAAACTCACTCTGAGATCACCAGTGTGCCAGTGTCCCTGACCTAGTGCTAGTTCAGACTGATGGATGTCCGCCCCCGTGGCAGATCGATGGTGTTTTTTTTTTACGCCGGGGCCAGAGAACAGGTGTGATTTGTAGCAGGGTGGGCCCTGTTCACAGGATTGACCCCAGATTTGTGGAAACCATAGGGGATTTGAGGGAGAGATAATTGCAGCATGAATCCTACTTATCTTCCTGTGGTCTGGGCTGCTGGAGCTTTGCCAAATGGAGCAATAGGAGAGGAGTATGGACTAGACTCAGGTCTATGACTAAAATGAATGACTGCAGTGCTGAAGTTGTGTGACTACACAAGGGATGGAGGTGGGATGTTGTTATGACAGAGGTTTTACAGCCTTTTACAGTCTTTCACCTGGAGGTAACGTGTTGTTTTTTTTACTATTCAGTAGTATGAAATGTTAATAATACAGCCTGTAAACCTACAACAGCCAGAGCTCCAGTGTCATGGTGCATTATGTCAGGGAGTGAACCCTTTCTTCTCTTCCAAGGAACGCTACTGCCGCCTGGTGGCAGCACATGGTACTGTAGCACTTATTAAACATTTGAAGATTTTTTTTGTGTGTGTACAAGTGAATTGTATCAAAATACTACACAAATTTGAGTCTTTATTTATCTGCCTGACACACACATTTATGTATTTTACCAGTGTGATCAAAGCACAGGCCATTTGCAGGGCCCCTGGAGCAGGTTGGGGTTGCCATGTTGCTCAAGGACACCTTGGCAGTTGCAGGAATCAAATTTGTGACATCTCATCGAACCTCCAGCCACCACCAACATCATGTTTTAACATCTAACCGGCCACTCCACTTCATCATCAAATAAACAACTAAAACTTTCTGCTGGAAAGATTGAGGAACTCACCTTAATCCACAGCCTCATTATTCTGAGAACTGAATTCATTTCTACAGACTGGTCCTTTTTCTCTCAGAAATGACTTTTGAAAACTGACATTTCCCGGGATAATACTGTCACCGTTGTCACTTCAGAATCTCTTACAAACAACCTTACAAACAATGTACAACAAAACATCTCTGGCCTTCTTTCTTTGTGTTGTAGAGAGTTCTCTTTCTGGTAAGACCCACCCCTCCACCCCGGCCATGTACAAGTTCAGGCCTTCGTTTGGCACCATGCCTAAAGTCCATTACCACACTGCCGGGGAGAAGGTAAGACATGGGAAGGGATGGTTATTTACTATTTGAATATTTTGTACTTATGCATACCTGCTATACACACAGAGACACAATTTATAAAAAATACATTTTTTAAAAACATTTATTTATGCAGGGAAGGGTTTTGCTGAGTATCATGCTATTTTTCTGCTTTACATTTACAGCATATACAGTATTTACAACTGGGTGCTGATCTGTAACTCCACAGTCTAACCTAGTGTTGGTCTCTGACTACAGCAGTTATACTCCTCACTGCTCAGCCTCCTCTAGGCTACAACAGCCCCTTTTTCTGAGTGTCTTATGTTTCTGTTACTCAGATTGTGATGACAGATGAGCGGAAGACGTCGGCCATCTTGGAAGAGGGCGTCCGTGGTCACGACTACCGCTCCGAGCCCAACCTGGACCTGCCTGACTACAGCAATGCCCCTCTCCACCGCACCTTCCAGTCCTCGCCCCTTCAGCTGGACTCTTACCCCGTCAACTCCCGCTCGCTCAGCTTGAAACAGGCTCACCACCGGGCTGACGCGGGCCAGCTTCCTGCTCTACAGCCAGAGACGGTGGCCTCCACCCCGTACAAGAGCGTCTTCTCTCCCAGCACGCTGTCCAACCGTAACGGTAGCCTGTCCTACGACAGCCTGCTCAACCCCAGCGCCTCCCCGGCCATGGCCACCGAGTGCATGGCTCACCCGGGTATGCCCTCCATGGGTTTCCACTCGCCCTACCTGCCCACCAAAATGTGCCACATCCGGGGACCTGAGATGCAGAGGCAGCAGGTGCCCCCTACCTATAGTCCAGTGATGCCGGCCAGGGGGGTGGGCAGGCAGTCGCCCCACCTTAGGGACAGGGACCCATCCCCGGTGCGCTACGACAACCTCTCCCAGACCATCATGGCTTCCATCCAGGAGCGGAAGGAGATGGAGGAGAGGGAGAAGCTGCAGATGCTACATGGACGCTCCCAGGCATATGGCCATGACTCAGGCATGTTTGACAGCCCGGGGGGCTACGGCCTGCCCCCCAGTGCTTGCTACCAAGACGGGACCCGTGTCCCCAGCTCCAGAGGCCCAACGCCCCCGGCCTACGGAGGCTCCAGGGACAATCTGATGGGGGCCGGGGTGGTGGGCTACGGCCAGCGAACCCCTGTGTTGCGCCACGCCGGTTCCACACTGGGCCGCGCCCCCAGGACTTCCTCCAGCTCTCTGCACACGGATCATAGTAGCACCAACAGCAGCCAGGGCCGGGCCCCCGCCCACGAGCCCCAGTATCGCTCCCCGGCCCACCAGCCCCACCACTCCCCCGCCATGCCTCGATCTCCTTCTTACACCCACCAGAAACTCTCCTTCATCCGCGCCCTGGAGAGGACAGACTCACCTCGCCTGGGGGGCCCAAGGTATGAATCCTAACATGCCCCTCTGGGACTGCATGCGTTGGGCGGAAGGGGACTTGACGCGCTGAATTAATTCCCACTGCGAGCCCTGCTCTCTCTGCTGGACAGAGCCAGTGATTCATGGGTACTAGCGTGCCTCAGTCTAGTCTTAACTGAGGTGACATCTTGAACATGTAGCACATGTATACATCAATACAGTATACAATGTATGGTATATGTACAGTATTTTTCAGATCCTTATACCCATTTACTCTTAAGTACTGTCTGGTGTGAGCTCTACTGTTACTGGATTTAAATGTCTGCCTTCACAGGAATTCTTTTGTTTCTTTTGCATTCTTTTCTTAATGTGTTGTCAGATTAATAAAGTTGTTTGAGCCCACTTTTCTTTTTTTCCTTTGCATGCTTTGTCACTGCTCACCTAACGCTCGGAGCCTTAGGCCTCGCTCACAGCCACGCCGTCCATCACCCTGTCATCTTGCATGATATGATTTTAAATATTTTTTGCTGACGTGAGCTCATTCTACTTCTGTTTCTGTTCATTTCAAACAGTCGTGCTGTGGCGTCCTCGATAACTAACACGCATGCGACACCGACCGATCCGCTCGCTGTCCGGTTTGACAAACTAAATCAGTCTGTTGTCGGCAGGCTCAGCATTATGAACTTCTTAGAGTCTTCTTGCTCCTTGTACTGAATCGTCTTCTCTTCTCTTCTCATTCAGGGAGGCCATGATGCAGAGCAAAGTTAATGGGCAACTGGACTGCCACCCCAGTTCCCAGGGCCCGCCCCTGAGCCCTAGCCGCCACAGTAATGTCAAAAAGGTCACGGGGGTAGGCGGCACCACCTATGAGATCTCTGTGTGAGCAGGGGGTCTTGCACCAAACACTTGCAGCCTCCACCTCCAACGGCAACAACAACCACTCTGCTACCCAACAGATTCTCTCCTTGCTATTACTTTTGTAAAGTCTAGCAACTGGCCAATCAGGGAGCACATAGCACTTCCTGCTTTGGAGTTACTGTCCAATCAGAGGATCTCTTTGCTCTTGTTGGTCTGTCTAGCCAATGTGCGTTTGTACTGGTGGGGTGGGATCTCAATCAATACTGCTGAGGGCTGTATTTGTATGGAGTGTTTTGTCGTTATATTTTGTGGCTTGTTGTCTTGGTCATCACAGTGGACTGTCCCGTAGTCTCTTGGTTGTGGTCATGAAGCCTATGTTGCTCCAGATGTCTCTCTCTCTCTCTCTCACACACACACACACACACACTCTCACACACACACACACACACACACACACACACACAAACAAACCTTGTTACAACAAGTGCTGCGGGCTTAACAAAACACAAAAGACGAATTTAAGCGTTGATATCTATCTTTACATCTGTGAGAAGACTGTACTTTCCAAGTGAATTGACCTCAAGAAGTCAAGGTGCTTCACATAAACTTGTACTGTTCACATCATCTCCATCTTATTTTATTTGGGAGCTGATTGGACAGATCAGCGTTAGATCAGTACCGGCTGGAAGTAACAGTCAAACACAGGGAGAGTGAGTTGAAAAGCTGACTAGGGGGGATGCAGGGAGGGAATGTCATCATGTCGCAGTCTGGTGGTTGCACTCAAAGCTCATTCAGAGGGGAATTCCATGGAAAATTAAAGTACACACTGTAAAATTAATGAAGCCTGTTCTTCATAAAAAAAATATGTTTTCTTTGACAAAAAGAAATGGGCAAATTTCCTCAGGGATGATTTGGACCAGCAGAGGCGCTAGCCATCACTTTCCCTCCTTGACAACAGAGACAGAATCCCAGATCATGAATGTCTCCAGTTCTGCGTCTGTCCTTGCCAAGGATGTGTGTTTAGGAGTATAGTCCAACCCCTTTATTTCCTTGGAGAAGGTGCAGTACATTGTCGTAAGCTCATGTTTAGTTAGTTATACTAAACGTTCGGTTTCCCTTCACTGATTTCAACATAACCCACACAAGTGCTGAACAGATATATTCGTGTTCCGAAAGATCTGAATACCTCATCGAACTGGTTCTCACCAAGTTCAGATCTAGTCCAGCCTTGCACAGCCAAAAACATAGCTTTTCTGTTGAGACTTCATGTTTTGTAAAAGTTGTAAATTATGTTGACTTCCTTTTGTGCTATAACCATATCCAGGAATGGAATGGTGTTGAAATAGAAGCCATTGTCCATGTGGTAAAATGAAGGAAACTGGTCAGCCATTAATTATTTTGTAGTTTTCTTTTTTAATTGGTTTGTTTCCTTTTTATAAACCCAACCTTTCACAAATATGTTTGATACATCTTTTTATACAGATACTTAAGCTTGGAACGGATGTCTTTATTTTGAGTGGACGTTTTTGTTGATAATTTATAACTTCAGTGAATAAATGAGTTACTTAATAATAGATAAATTCATAAATATATATATATATATATATATATATATATAGCCTGTTCTATCTTGCAGTGTAAAAAGATATTTGTATGATGACGAAATGTATCTCATGAGAGAGGTAATGTGGTGTTTAAAAGCATATTAGTAATGATACAGCTGCCTTGAGATTTCAGTGCCAAAAGTGGCGACTGGCCCCCAACCTCTCAAAGTGGGGGAATGGGTGCCCTGGGGTTGCCCTGGTTACATCACCTTTACATCATCAGGCTTTAAACTCAAAACGTCCAATCGACTTGCAGCCGGCTGTCTGGTACAGCAAACAAAGTATTACACACCACTCTTGAGGGATTGAAAAATGATTTTTGCTGTTATCTAAAGGAAAACAAGAAGGTCTAGTTTCATATGGGTACATCTATTATTTTTGTTCATTTAAAATCACTGATTAAATCTAGCTTGAAAGCTTTTGCTTTGTTTGGTATCTTCCTTTTTCCGTTTTCACCTAGTAAATATGAGAGTTTATCACCCTTAAGGCCAAGCCAGAATTGAATGGATGTAAAGTGATATATTTGGTTCCATCAAGCCAGCTACATCTGAATTAAGATTATACCATTGTTGCCTTTCAACGGGACAATTATGTTTCACACACAATGAACTATGGGAAGTCAAACACTACGTTGCACTAAAGGGAGAATGAACTGAAACGGTAACGTTTTTGAGACAGTGTTGTACCGAACATTAATTTGCAGAATTTTTATTTGTCAAGTCAAAACGGTTTACTACAGATTTAGAATGTAAGTTTCAAAAGCGATTTTAATTAGAAATTTTAGCCAGAAATTCATTAAAACAGGCTCACTGTATGTTTTGGTCAAATGGGTACTCTTTAGTAATACATGATTACACCCTAATGAGTTAGGAACTTAAATATCAGAAAAGTGTTACTTTAATCATCTCCCTGATACAGACGTAACAGAGGGGTCAGAGTGCTGCCCTCTAACAGATAGGGTTCATTGTATTGCTCAAGGACCGGGTTGGGCCTGTGGTCCTAATGACTTGATTTACAAGGGATTGTAATTGTAAGGCAGAGATATACAGGGCGACATTTTGGGCAAATCTGATGGGCAGCAGTGCAGGAATTTCCTCAGTATTTTTAATTTAACCCCATACGTGTCAATTCGTCAGATGTTGCCGATAGGCTCTGCCCATCTGACATTTGCCTGAAAAGTTTTTTGGACCTCTTTTGACCCCATATGAAAACACATTTGATGTCATTCCACCCTAAGATGACTGACACGTTTTGTGGGATGGATACCACTCCAGGTCAGGGACCGTACCTGACAGCTAGCTTCAAGCCTGTTGTGTCACAGTTGCCGATTATGTTCTTTTAAAACTCACATGAATAGAAAGTTTTAGATGTATTAAATATAGAATATACTATAAATGTACATGCGTAGCTATTTTTGTGGAGGAAATATTTCCCATGACTTGATCGGAATAAAGAAAAGGTTTCCAAATCTCTGAGCCAATGACTGTTTTTTGCTCATACATCAACAGAATATACATACCAAGTCTACATATACAACCAAATTTTTAAATTAAAAATAGTCACAACCTAAGCAAAGTTATTTATTTTATATAATTGTACAACACTTTTTAACATTGCGTTTAAAAGGTGCTTTATAAATAAGGTTTACTTATGTGTGGCCTACAGTCTAGTGATGTCTCAACAGCGCCATCTAGTGTTACACCACAGTGCTTATAAGGTTCAGATTGACGTCACAACATATCATTATCATGGTTATTTGCCAAAATCACGTTCTAAACAGATACTCAACACCTGTAGTTTGTTGCCTGTATTCATTCAGCAGTGATGTGCCCCTACAGCAAGGAGTTTTTATTAGGTACCCTCTAATATAGCTGCAGTCCTAATGTTAAAAAAATGTTTTTGCAGTAATGCATCTAATGAAAAAACATCTTTAGCAAAGCAAGCATTGGTGGAACAAAAACGGACAGTTAAGACGCCAACACTAAATATGCCACCACTGTTGCATCCCACAGGAAACACAATGTACTGTACCTACCTCTGTGTGTGGGAACGACTGATTTTCAACAGCAAACACAGACATGGTCTTTCGGAGCTTTTATTGGAAGGTGGAGGAAACATTTTAAACCATTTGAGTGCAAATGAAAAGCAACATTCCATCCATATACATGTATTTACAGATGCACTGGCACTTAGATGCACTTTTTGAGGCAGGGGGTAACTATTCAATTAGTGGGAAGAAGAGGATATGGTAGTGAGCACACAGATTTGATAGGGCATTGTCACACTCTCCCATTATACATAATCTACATGCTTTAAATCTGAGGGAATGTTATGGTCTAAAAAATTACAAACTAGTGCTCCCAGTGAGGAACTCTGACCAGATTGCAGCCTACACCGAAATCTGATGAACCGTCGACTTTGGATTGTGATGTGATTTTGAGAGTAAAGAAAACTAAATAAACAAAAAAATAAAAATAAAAAAAATACAAAAACAAAAATACCAACTTGAAATATTAAGCTAAGTGCATCTGATCAACTTTCAGCCAGATGTCAATGGAAACTGCATTTCCCAGCATGCACGCGTGCATCTCAACTGGAGTGGCTTCCTCTTCTACTCTGTTCTCCATCAGAACTGACCAGTGAAGTCACCTACAAGGCACCCACTGCATAGTCTCCACTTTACCTGCTGGATCCAACAGTGGAGATGTGGACCAGGGGAGGAAGGCCCACTGGGACGCATCCTAGGTTATATGCACCTCCATAATGCCTGTTCCCTGATCCTGTGCTGCCAACAAGCGGGCTCTGTCATCCTCTCCCCCCCCCGACAAACTAACCTTGCTTCAGAATAACAAAAAAATATAAAATGAAAAATAAACCTAACCCCAATGTGGGAATTATCAATATCACAAGCCTCATTTCACAGTTTGTCAAAATTAACATGTAACTGCACATGAGCAGAATGGAAAGCGAGGTGTTCCATGGTGCATAAAGGACAGGGATGCAAGGAAAGGGCTCTATTTTAATTAATTGCTGTCATTACATGTAGTCGGTTTTCTTTTGCTTTGTTTGTTTCCCTAGTGGCACCAAGGACTTGTGATCTCGAGGCAAAACAGATCATAAAAAAAAAAAAAACTAAATTCAATATGCAAGTGTCCAAATTCAGTTCCTTTAGAGTCTATTGTAGAAAAAGAGGAAAAACTGATAAACTGAAGATCAGCAAAGCAAGTTCTGGGTTCTCAATTCTTCTCCTCGGCCTGCACCTCCTTTTTCTCCTCTTCTTTCTTGTCCTTTGATGTCTTGTCTTCTTTTACGGACAGCTCCTCCAATTTCTCTGCCACTTTGTTTGCACTGTCAGCGTCACCTGTGGCGGGACAGCGAAATGTCAATTCAACGTTTGGGCTCGGAAAGGTTTGAATACAAATCAATTGCACGCCGTCGGCGCGACCGCCCGGCACGTCTTCGTCTTACAGAAATCATGGCTGCCTTTAAAAGCATGCATCTCGAATATGTTGTCGTTAGTCTAACTCATAAGGTTAGGTGTTAACTCAGGATGATCAGTGGTCCTAGGTGGGCCCTGTTCCCATGCATGGTCATTGTGGAGAACCCAGTGAAGGCAAGCTGTGAGAGACATGACCTCCAGGCAGTGTTGCAGAACATACTGCCACCAGCCTATCAGAAGGCCAGTAGGTGCTGTGTGACTTCTGCATGTTTATGTAGCAGACAGAAAAAGTTCCAGGCTGGACAGAGCAGCAAAGAACAGAGTGAGTCTGCAGGTGTGAATATAAATGTAGTTTGAAGTGTAATGTTTTTTTTTTGTTTGTTTTTTTTTAAGAAGCAGAGTGGGTGAAAGTGAGGAACAGGGAATATCTGTGTGATATTCTAGGCGCACAGCTCAACAAGGGGTGGAAGGAGCCATATCTATTATCTAAAATACTATGAGAATCACATTTGCAAAACTCAAGTGTGTAGTTTCACTTCAACGTACCTGATCCCTCTTGAGATTTTCTGACCTCCTCCTTACACTCGTCAAACTTCACCTTGAACTTCTGGGCATCTGGAAACAAACCAGTGTTAGTCCACATTCACATCGCTAGCAAAACCTAATCACATCCCCATCCTACGGCCCGATATCCAATTTGAGCTTCCTTGAGTGCTAGAAATGCTAGTATGTGATTAGCTGCTGACAGGCAACGCTGCATTTCCCACAGCCTTGTGAAGTTGCCCACAGTGAACACACACTTAAGTTATGTTCCGACAATACACATTGTTTTTGGTGACAATGTTTAGGGCACAAGGACAGCGAATACTCACTTTCTGCGTTGAGGAAACGTATTGCCAGGAGTTCAGGTTTGGGGCTTTCGTCAGCAAAATCTGCTAGTGTGTTCCATACCCAGGCCCTGTCGCTGCCAGCATTGGGCTTCAGCTCCATCATTGGAAAAACTGAAATTCAGAAGGAGGGAAAAGGTTAGGATACACTCAGCGCCAGAGATACTTCAGATAAAGTATAATGTACTTGTGTTTGGTTGCCCAATGTGGGTTGCAATTGGATTAATTCAAACAATGTATGGGTTTGTTTGATCTCATTCGAACTTGACAGCCCTAATAACTCACATCTTTTATCATGAAACTGGACATATGGCGGGGCAACATTTATTTAGAACGCATTTCAATATCTACACAGGATTCTAGAATCAAGAACAGAAGATATGGCTTGAATGTAGATTTTTTTAACGAAGTATTGAGTTTAAAAAGAATAATGTAACAAATGTAACATTTGCCTGACAAATGTCTTTTTATGTCAAATGTATATCAACATGTATCCATGTAATGTAGTTGCAAGTGTAGTAATGCAGTTTTATATCCTCCTCTTATTTATTTTAAATTTAGATGGACTGTTTGATTTATTTGATTAAGGGGAAAACTGCTGTAGTTTTGTTATATCTTATTGCTGCTACTTTGCTTGTCCTTGGTTTTAAATTTTGACAGAAAAAATGGATATTGGAATTTGTATTCATCTTTTGCATCAGCAGGAAAGTTCATTAATAGACATATTTTTGAATGAAGTATTCAATTATTCATCTTTATTGTGTGTAATTACTGTGTAATTGTCGATGTATATTTGCTATCCATGTAAATTAAATGCCCATTTAAGTATGAGCAGTAACACTACCACTATGCTTTGAGATGTCAACAACAACTGTTCCACAGTGGAAAGTTGAAGATGCTGACTAGGGGTGGGCGATATAGCCTAAAAATAATATCACAATATTTTCTGAAATTTTCTCCAAAATGTATTCTAGAGTGAGAATTTTGCTTAGATATTCTTTATTGTGCATATGTGACGAACAAAACAAATATACACATGTGAAATATATAGGTCTGTTAATAAAAAAATAACGCCATAAAGTATGATGACGTAATGTTACCACGTACGCACTACAGCAAACAAAGATGGAAAAGAAGGACAGACTTATTAGCCTGGGAACCAGATAAATCTGCAAGCTCATGTTTTATTTGCTCTGGCATTTGCGCATTGATGCATTTACGAATTGGTCTGGCGATGTCAGGCTACAGACTTGTAGGCAGAAAGTGTGAATTCAAAATGTTTCCTGATGGCTCTGAACAAAACAGCACATTACAAGGTAACGGATGTGTTATCTAAATCCAAAGCAAACAATTACAACTCATCCACAGTGGAGCCGGTAGCAATGTTGCTTTCGCTTTCAACCATGCTTGTTGTTGCTGTGCGTAACGGTATGATGTCATTGCGTCAACAAGTCAGCCATTATCACGATATGATTTTTTTAATTTTTTTTTTATTTTTTAATCATATTAAAAATTATATCTGTATTATCGTGAACAATACAATATGGTATACCCCTAATGCTGACATCATTTAAGATGGAATGTCAGTTCTTCAAACTGCAACCCTGCAAGCTAATAGCTAGGGTCCAATGCTTACCACATATACTAGAGAATTGTGAGGTTTTGGGAGAAATTGTTGTAAAAAGAGCAAAACAATTGTTTTGAACAATTTGTGGCTACACGCAGCTTTTGTATCGAGGGGCCAGGGTGCCTCCACTACATTCCACTATAGCCTACATATTCTGCTTCACCAAACATCAAGACAATACAAGTTTTCCCTTAACCAAAATTGATAGTTCATGTTTGTTTTGTTCCATTTGCTTAAAGGACAGGTTTGCTATGTTTGAAGTTATGCCCTATTTATCAATAGTCTGGCATGACCATGACAAATGCAGGGCATCATTTCACTGATCGGTTCACCAGCACAGCATATCTCTATCGGGCTCCATCGGGGCTATGGGTCGAGCCCTCAAAAACCATGATACATGTCCTTTTTGAAAATGGGGTGCATGAATGAATCTTCATAAGTAGTAAAAGTAAAACAAAAACAAAGTATCAAAGTTTTGATTGTGTTTAATAGGGCTGGGAAAAATGCATTCTGGCTACAACCGTGCTGTGAGTCTAGACTCTAGGGTGTAAGCTTGTTTGTTTACTCTCCAGCTAGCTAGCAAAATAGTTCCAATTTAAATAGAATAGTTCTTATTCAAGATTAATTCTGAATAACCACAAAATAAGTGAAGACAATACTGTGAGCTTCCTGTTTTCTAAAAGAACATATATCATGGTTTTTGAGGGCTCAAATGATTGCCCTGAAGGTTTGTACTGGAACCTGATGTTGAGATATGCTGCCCTGCTAAGTTTCTCAATACTGCATTGATCAGTGAAATTATGCCCTGAATTTGTCACAATCATCTATCCTCTAATAGCACTTTGTAACTTTATTAGGAAAAGTGATATGAGGAGAGTTATAGTTATGAGATTTTGACTCACTGTGATGATTGGCACAGATCTTCAAGGTCCGGTCTCTCCTCATCAGTAGGCGGATAGTGCCCTTCTCTTTGTGTTTGAGCAGCTTGACATCACCGGTGCCACGCTCCTTCCACTCCGGAGGGTCGTTCTCAGAGGCAAAGCGGTACAGCTTGGCCCGCCTGGGGGAGGAAAACGTAGGGTTCATCCACAGGGTGCCACTGCCAGTGCAGATGGACCAAAGCTTCCACAAAGCAATTGCACCCAAGAAGGATTACGTAAGAATCACACTCCTGTGACAGGTCATATGCGGGTGATCAAAATGAGCTCTTAGGAACAACTTACATTTTGAAAAGCTCCTCCTCGTCTTCCTCTAATGTTTTCACCTCCTGCTCCGGAAGGGACACGATGGGCTCAAAGTGGGGATCGTGATTTGAGTCCTCTGTATTGTCTGTGGAAGTTTCATGGTCTTCTTGAGAGTCCTGGAGGACAGAGAAGAAATAAATAAAGCGTTAACTTGGATCAAAAACTGTCAAACAATCAGATTTGTACCACATTAAATTGTATGAATTTAGAGAATAAAAGTAATCATGCAGATGTAGTTATCTAACTCGCCGTGACATTAGTTTGTCTAAATAGTGGGTTCTACTGACTAACGGGACAGCGATGTGTCAATGGGGGGGGATTTAAAAGATCAAGGTTGTGAAGTATAGCTTTTGTGGGGGGAACTGGCAGAGCCTTTTGTACCTTGCCATCGCTGGTGCTGAGCCAAGCATCTTTGATGTGAGATGGGATTAAATGCTCTCACGTCAGTGTTTGTAATTACAATAATTACAGGCGTTTGAGAAAAAAAAGCATCATCCTCAGCAAAACAGATAGACAACCAACCACTTAAAATTCAAGTCTACTCTAATATGTTGTACATCAGTTTATATCAACAATCATGGCCTGTTACAGCACCATGCTCATGTGTAAAGTGCATGGGTGTTGTTCCACCCCTAAACATTTTATTTTTGTGTTGTATTATTCTTTTTTGCCACGTTCTGCTGGTAAGCAAGTCAGGTCAGCCATTGCGACACAAAACAATAACACCAAAATAACTTAATAACTTTTTGGTGTCGACGTAGCTATAGTCGGTTAACTAGACAAGTTACATGTATGCAAATGACGTTAGGTTAGTGGACGTTGATTCATTACACCATTTGACTTGATATTTAATTAGCTTACTAGGGTGGCTGGCTTTTGGTTTGACTTTGGCATCGTAGCGCCGGTAGATTTAAATTAAGCTACAACAAGGTAGCAATTCAACTTTCCATTTCTAAGCTAACTTGAGTTAACCAGGCCTTTCATAGCTAACGTTAGCTTGCTAGTCCAGATGAGCTAACAGTGGCGCTGCTAACTGCTGACAGCTGGACACGTAAACCATCAATGTACATTATTATTTCGCTACGACAGGCTGGTTAAAACCTGGTGACGTTGTCTTTCCAACCATAAACCAAACGCACTGCCTCTAAAATCCTGCTTGAAATTGGCCAAAGTTAGCTAGCTTTAGCCAGCCAGCTAGCAACTGTTGGGGGTGGTGGGCAGACAAAAGCCAAAGAGTCTAGCTAGGTACTCTTAACTAGTGGGTTGAATTCGTTTGAATCTAACATTGCCTCCTTAAAAAAAAATGACAGTAGCGATGTTTTAGTTTGGTCGAAGGCGACGTTATGGACTAAATACAAAGAGGCTAGCTTCAGCATGCTGTCTGCTGTCCACTTCACTGCGTTTCTGCCTAACTCTACATTAAGGCGGCAAAGTACCGACTCGCACACTTTGACATATTGGGACACAAAACAAAATATTTAATTGTTTTGTATTGCGGTAGCGCCAGCGGCTGAAGATCCTTTCCCGCTCGGTATTTCTAATTAACTGTTAACGACACAGCAAAGACGGCATCATTGCCGGCATTTTTTTTTTGTTTCGCAGCTTCCTTTTACAAACTTTGATGAATGGCACCTAAAATGCGCCGTTTGACCAAAAATGCCTATCGCATTGCAGGCGCGACACGTAACGTTACCTTAAACGCGTAACCTCACCTTGGGATCTGCCATTTTAATGTAGATGTTTGTAGATTATGGGATTTTGTTTGAAAGATTCAGACCCCAAACTCGCCGTTCCCCTTGAGTTCCTCTCGCTTCCTGATGGAGCTTTCGCGCGCCGAATTTCCTACGCGTGTCCTCGCCCACATTCCAGTACGACACTAACTAACTGACATTTTACAAATAAAAACCACAAAATACTAGATAATAACACAAACAACACTTTACTTAAGAAACGACTTTGCATCAATGAATTTATTCTGACATTTGTATTTAATTATTTTATTTATACATTCACCGTATTACACAGCAGATCCTGAAAATCATTTAACGTTAGGATTTTTTTTAATCTCATATCACCACGATAATGATATTGTTATGGGTTTAATGAAACGCTGAAGATTGAAACAAAAGTAACATAAAATAATTTATGGTTTCCTGTTTGTAACTTCCTGTCTCTCGTTTGGCCTGTTGCTACCCTGATCCGCCGTTTATCCGAGTAAATTCACCGTGTATTTATGTGATAAATGCTGTGCTTTATTACCAACGGTTTAAAAAACCAGGTCAATTTTAAGTAAATGTGAACGACGATTGTGGTTTGATTAAAAGAAGGTGTGATCCCACCATAGAGATCACATAAGCGGGACAGTCGACTTGAGTTTGTAGCTGTTCGTAGTTCGAAAGAGCCCAAAATGTCCCCATCTGCTTGGTTTCTATGTTTTATGTTTTGATGACTGTGTTTGATGACTGTGTTTTGGCCTCACTGAAAGAAACGGATACCGCTGTTGTTTGTTCTCAGCCTGGTGCCACTATTGAGTGTTGTTGTAAACCTCCCTCCTGTCTGTGTGTTATGGATACCTCACTGAACCGCCGCGGCTCCTCTGGTGTCCACGCTGCTACTGCCGGTCCCCATCTTTATACGTTGATAATGCCCATCAATAATATAATGTTTATTTTAATAATAAATACATTTATATTTAGTTTAGACAGGACGGATACAGGAAGTGTTGAGTTAATATATATATATATATATATATAGATTTTTTTTTTTTTCATGTCTGTGACATATTCTACAGATATAGACATTTAAACTATAGTGAAATGTGTCAGTTATGTAATGTTGCTGGTATTATGTCAAT
>OMKK01083821.1:0-27737 GCA_900302305.1 Polymixia japonica | reverse complement strand
TTTTCTCAAGCTTTAAAAAAAACATCATGTCTTTAAGCCACCGGGAGATAGAAGGATATTTAGCAGACTTCCAATGTAACAATAATAAACGTCTTGCAAGTAAGGATGTGAAAGCTATAATATCCTTTTGTGTAGAGTTGAGTGCAAGTGAGGGGTTAGGAATCCCAAATATAGCAATCAGAGGGCAAGGTTGGAGATTTACACCAAGAACAGACGACATGATAATAAAATAACCCGCCCAAAAATCTTTCAGATCAGGACAAAGAAAGAACATGTGGCTGAGGTGACAAGGAGAGCCGTGGCATTTATCACATTTGTCTTCCACTTCCGGATGACTTACATTTTTAAAACTTCTTTACCTTCACTTTTCCCATTAGTTTCCAAGCACATACTGTAGCATATATACATGCCTGTCACTAGACTGTTATGAATGTCTGAATGTACGAGTGAACCAAATATGGAGAGCAACAGTGGTGAGAATAGGGAAGTTTACAGCATCATTTCCTGTGTTGTACCAGAAGTACGCAAAGACACTCATGCACACTTGCACATAACCAGCAACACACACACACACACACACACACAAACCTAGGTATAGAAGGATAATATACCACTGCATGTGTACGTGTATTCTAAATTAAGTCCTGAGAACACCTGACCTGAGAGTGCCATTGTGATTAATGTATTGTCATTTTACTGGGCTACCTTAATATTCTCAGGATTCATCATAGGGATGGTAAATGGATTGTGTTCACTAAGCATATATTCTGTTATCTAAGTCTTGGTGTAGGAATTATGATGAGCAGCCAGAGTTATGGGGAGCAGAATACTTAACTGAACAGGGTATTTGCTGTTTGTGCCATTTACAATGTAACATTTCTCTGAAATAGCTGTGTCGTGCTGTTTCGCTTAAAATCGTCTGAATCAGTTATTAAAGTGTAAATAGGTTTTACTTATCACAGCATATTGTGAATGATTCATCTTGCTGATTCATCTCTGAGATTGTAATTGCGATTAGAGTCAATCTCATGTTTTCAATATTCCACAGTTATGAGAAAAAATCCATTACCTCCCTGACAAAGTGACCAGAGATTAAAATAGGGTTCATTTCTGCCTGTAACATGCAAAGTTATACAGCTCTACTTCTCCAGGATTTGATTTATTAAACCAAAAAAAGAAAAACTAAAACATGTAATTTAAAAAAACTCATTACTCAAACTGTGGTATTGACTTACAAGGAAATAGTACAAGAAAAACAATTATTGCCAATTATGTAATGATTAATGAGAATTACCAGTAATAACTGACATACCTGTGTTGAAATATGGAAACTTTTAGAATGTAAGTCAAAAAGTAAAAGAAAAATCTTTAATGACATGTTGTTTACGCCTCACATTTTCATATTATCAGTCGGAGAACAAATATTCTGTTGAATTCACGCAAAACATCTAGTCTCCTAACGAAATGGTGTGTGTGTGTGTGTGTGTGTGTGTGTAAATGTCCACCAATTTTGCCATGATGTGTTTGTTTGCATACAGTATATCCACAAGAGCATGTGCTTTACAAAACAATAACAGCATTACAGCACATTCACTAGTATGTGGAACATGTATCCATATGTTGACTGTACTGCACAACTCTAGTTTTGAAAGAATCTAGACAGGAAAGGTCCAGGATTCCTCTCCCTTATGAACTTCTGCACATTTGAAGACTTAACGTTTTTTTTTCTTCAAATATATAAAGCAACTACAGACAACATTGAGATTTTGATTTTCGCAACCCCTTGAGGTTCCTAGTGGTGTTATTTTTATCAAAGACAACCAAGCTGCTTGCTGGTTTGCTTTTTTCAAAGCAACTATACGTTTGCTTCTTTTTTTCACTGAACTTTGTAAACAAATACGAGACTGTTCAAAGAATGCAGCAGAGGACTAAACATCCTTAGTGCCATACATCACTCCTTCAATTTTATTCTCTTCTATCAAGGTCTTAACCACTGGCTCATACAACTGCATAGTGAACACCCGCTTTCTAGAGAAGCAGTTTCTAGGGCAATGCTGTCATTCATCCGTAGCCATTACTATATGCAATCAAAATGTGTTTTATAATGACATGTTAAAGCAAAAATCCTGTCTGTAGAGGCTTTAAAGGAGTATGTTCTGCTACAATAGGTTATAATAGCAGGAGCTGCAATGAAATATAAGCCAAGACAATTTCCTTTGTGGACCAAAAAAAAAAGAAAAGAAAAAAAAAGAAGATAAAATTCAATAACGTGAAGCAGTGTCTTGGAGAGATAGATGCTCTCTTGTTGAGTCAAGCATCTTGTGTATAATCCTCATCATAATGCTTCTTCTATCAAGTAATAACAATGGCTATTGTGTCCAGAGGGGAGGACTTCCCAGCATCAAGCACAGCCGTCCGTTCTTAAGATACCGGCTGCTCGCTCCAAGCGCCTGGCTCACGCGGTTCAGATCAAAGTCGAGATAGGTCGTCCGCAGTATCCCACGAAATATTTGCTTGATAACAGCTGGCAGATTTGCCATATCACAACATAATAAGAAAAAGGCCATCATAAGGAATCGGTAAACTCCTTTCTTCCAGCGTGAACTCGTCTGGATGCGAGAGGTAATATTATAACGTGATGCAGTAGGTCATGAAAATGAAGACAGATGTTATTAATTTCCTTGGGTGCTGGACACAGCGAATCCATGACTTAATGCCTAATGCCATGATAAAAATGTGCATATTTTGATATAAGAGCAGGAAATCAAGTTGCAGGAGATGTGATGCAATGGAAAATATTTCAGTGTATTCGGGGTTTAAAACTCGGTTGCGGTCAACTTACTTTACATACATCTCCATTTACTCTGCAAAGGCCTGTATACAGAAAGCTTTTAGCCTTTTAGTAACTTTTCCATCTTGTCTATCCCTGAAGAAATGTACCATGAACAAAGAATTATAAACTTAAACATTTGCTTTTTCATTTTGGCTTGTCGATGCCACGTCTAAACCACTGTGCAGTTCTCCAAATTAAGCAATTCAAGGGCTTTTTGCTATAAACCACCATAATAGAACCAGATGAAGAGTTACTACTTCATCCTTAAGACTTAAGATCAATACCACTCTGTCAAAATGATAGAGGTACAATATGTAATGTGTTCAAAGATTATAGAGGCAAACAGGATGCATTAGGGCCTGCGACTATTACTGGATGCTTTAAAGCACCGATGCGTGTGACTGCTTCTCTCGTCTTAACAAGGTTACTATGACACTCTTGGTTGCATTGAAATGGATTAACATTTCTGAATTAATCTTGACAGACAAATGGAGAAGGAATTAGCATAGTTTGGGCAGTGCAGTTTTAACAGTGTATGGATTAGCTGCATGGCTGTCCCACCACTTGACACACAGGGTTTCACAGGAATGCTTAAGTTCTGAACTATATCTTTTTTCAATAGTTTTATCTTCAGAAGGAAATGCTGTATATGTACAGGACAAGGCTTAGTACGTGTCATGTAAACCTGGGCTCTCAGTGATTGAGTCTTCAAACAGCTCGTGGCAACGTGATCCGCTCTCTGCTGTGATTACTGTGTGCACCGAGGGAAAATGTCAAAGCCAACTGTTATATGGTTAACATAAGATAGAGACAGAACGCCTGCTAAGGCCTTTAGGAAGAGATGAAAGCGCGACGGCTCTGTAGCGTGACTCCACAGCCCACCAATGTGACAAGTTTGACTATTTCACCATTTGTCAAGATGAGGGAGGGGCTGCATCACGAAAACGAGATTAAAACCGGACCGGACAATTGGACCGGCCTCCCCGCGCATTCCAAACCGATAAGGAAGGCTAGAGCACCGTGGTGAGTTCAGATCATGGGAGCAGACCATCTACAATACACATGTGAGAAACATCACAGAGCAGACTCCTCGGTTCTCAGGGAAGGGCCTTCTGCTTGTCAGCAGGGTCTGAGGAGCGGGGGAGGCAGGAATCAAGACGCAGCGACCAGATGTGGACACCGTGTTACCCCGTCCATATGGGAATGTTTACATGTCTTCTTTGTTGTTTGAAGATAAAAGCGGAGGAGAGGCATTTGAGCTGATTTTATGACACGTTTTAGCAAATTTGCAGGGGGAACTATAACTACCCTGTAAAAGCTGTTCCCCAGCATGGTGGACCACCCCATTAAGTCTAATATCCCACATGAATATGAAGGAAATCTGACTTGGGACTGTAGACATGAGCACATAAAATCAGGGAATGGATTTTTAATGGTGCTTAATATTAGGAATCCATGTGAGTAATCTGGATGGTAATCGAGATCTTGAAGAAAAGCTTGATAAATGAACAGAGACAAAAACGAAAGCAGAACACCATCAATTTATTGTGGAAAAAAGCAACATTGGGAAAAAAGTCTATTCTGGCACATTGTTTTTTTTATATTACAAAGAGGCAAGGCTACAAATCTTGATAATTTATACAAATACAACAACTTTCAAAAATAAATCTTTAATTTAGTAAACTCTCTGTGAACAAGTTTCTGCAATAACCCACCACTTGAGATCCCTGAGCAGAGACACAGAGTGAAACACTTCTTTCCATCTTCACTCGAGCAATAACAATTATCAGTGTTTGTCTGTTAACACTTTATACACAGGAGACATTAGCACAACTTCTGACTGTACGGTGTGTGAGGTGTGGGAGAGAAAGGGATATTGTGATTATCTTAGTCAACATCTTACTTGAACAGATATGGAGACCACCATAGTCAAACACAGAGTGGTGTTGCCACCATCGTGACCACCAGAAAAACCAACTAATAACCACGACATCCAAATATTTGATCAAACAGCCACCAACACAACAGGCACCTAGTGCTGCTGTTACTTTGACAGAGGAAGTGAAGTAACGTACCGAGTTAGAAATAGACATTTTTTATGTTCGTGAAAAAGAACAAGGCAACTATGATAAAATTGACATAAAGCACTGACCTTCCAGCTAAGGGGAATGTGAAATATACAAGAAAAGAAAGAATATCACAAACAACTTCCTATATAGCTCTTCTTTCTTTGCACTGTTGGCATTCTGTAGTATTTATTTATAACAAATCATAATACTTCTATTGAATATTGGACGATGTTTCTCGTCCTGACCACAAACAGTTAAAAGAGAACGTGAATCATATTCTCTAACTCCTTCATTATACATGTGAAACACAGTGCCAGCTGGTTGCCAAGGTAACACAAAGTAATAACTTAAAATGTAATAAACTACAGACACAGACGCTGAAGGGTCTTTGTGGGTAACAACATGTGATCAGAGAGCATTTTAGTCTTTTGCAAATACATCATCTTACTTCTGGGAAGGTGCTGTTGAGAGAATGTTTCATCGTATGCTGACGACAGCAAACAAATCGATGTTAATTACACAGTATATATATACAAAACCAGACCTTAAGACTAAGAAGAGAGGAGTAATGAGGTGTTTGGACAACGGGGGGAATACCGTAGTTCAGGTAACAAACTTGCTGGGCAACTTAGCTTCTGTTACAAGTTTGGCTACTTTGTTGCAGCACAATTTTCTGTATACTGTACACAATATATTAGGATTCATTTATACAAACACATACAACGAAAATTATTATCTTTCTCAAACAAAACAGATGTGACATTTTAATAATTCCCTCAGAGACATTGTGGCTGTGCATTGTTACACTATGGACAGGAGTGCATCGGTTAGATAGCTTTTTGGTTAGATCTCCATCATCAACTATGGCTCCACACACTCCCTTTAAAAACGTCAGCGCAGGTCTGTTTGTTGCGGAAGCCCGCGGGTATCTGCCTCCTCTCCGTCTGCGACTTCTAACTCCTCCAAGCATTTAAGCAGATGTGAGACGGTGTACCGCAGGAAGATAGCTTGACATTTCCATTTTATAGCATCCATTTATAGCATCTTACCATTGTCTCCGTGGCTTTGGAGACTGCTTCAGAATAAAAGCCAGTTGTGTAGTGATAAAACTGCCACCTCTACGCTACATTGATGGAGTAGATTTGCACCTTTGATAATAAGGCATTACAAAGCTGAACATGGAAGCCTTCCCATTTCTTTTCTGGGGGGGTTAATATATGTGGGTTATTGTTTTAAACATAACACCATTGTTTGGCAACATCCAATTTTCAATGGACTGATGCCTTTACGGATGAAACACTGAGGGCTTTACGAGTCTATTGGTATAGTGTCAGGTTGTGGCTTGTTATGTCTAAAAAATTCTTCCCTTTTCAAGTCTTCAGAAATTCTCTAAATCTGCTACATCTGGTTTTACAATAATGGCATTATTGATCACATCTTCATGATGTCTATTACAATAAATTTGTGTAATCTCATAAGCAAACAAAGTGATCTATTACGCACCTGAGAGAATACACAAACAGTGAGGGACATTTTGGAGATGTCGAACTGAGATTAACTTGGAGCGTTTGATCGTATACAATTCGTCATATTACCTTGAGTTACGATGAGATATTATGTCAGTAAACGGTTCAGGAAAACACCTTTAGTAGAGCACTGTTGTGATTTATGATTTATTATGTCATTTTACTCTCTCTCATTTTTACCGTGCACAAACTTCACCCTAAAAAAACTCCTTAAGCCTCAACCGCTCATTTTGAAAAGCTAATTTGCCACAGGAGTTTAAGGATGTACCTGTGGCTATACTTCAAGTTTAAGTGCTCTAGTAAAATAAAACAAAAACAAAATAAAACAGAGAAAACAGACCAGATCATGCGAGACCACTGATTTTGGAAACAGTTCTAGCATGTCCAAATACGGGACTGTGCAGTACTCGCCAAAGCGTGAACATCCCCCCCCAGAGGACAACTGCTGGCCTGAGGTGTTTGGAGATGTCTTGAGTGATTAGGAGCGCTGTACAGCCTGGTCATGGCTCATCTGAACAAACATCCTCCCTAATTCTCTTCCATCGTTCCCGGGATGAGGAGAGAAGCGGGAGTGTGCGGGCCTGTCCTTTCCCTGGATCTGGTGCGCAGATGGCGGGCAGGCCAGCAGCTGAACTCAGGGCCCCGCGGTCCTCAGGCCCCGTTTCTCCATGATGTTCCACAGCTTGCGCAAGTTGGACTGGGTGATGGTGTCGTCCGGCTTCAGCTGCAGCGCTCGAAGGTAATTGGCCTCTGCCTCCTGCAGTTTGCCATTGAGGTGGAGGATCGCCCCCAGGTTCATCAAGGCTGCGGGATACTGGAAACCAAAGACACGTCCAGTCATTTTTACGAGCACACCATGCGTCGGTTTGCCTAAAGGCTGTTTAACAACTACTACCTTCTGTTTCATAATAATAACTTCACCACTGTTTAGTGATAGCAGATCCATTAGGTAATGCTACTGACTGACAGAATGTTTTCGAGAAGCAAGTGGAATCGCGTTGTAATTCAGATGTATCAGAGACAGCAGGACCCGGAGACTGCAGGACCTGCTGACATCCATAAAATATACATTTATTATCTCACCGTAATTAATTGCATGAAAAATTCTAATTTTACAACATCCAGAGGCTGAACAGCCACTTTAGGATGTTTGGTGAGATGAATAATATCTACTCTATGTAGGAAACCATTTACACTTTAGTAGCATGCATAATTTAACAAGGGAAGCACTTTGACCAGAAAGACTGCATATCACCCAGCCACATGCAATAACTAATGCAGTAAATGTTAATTGAACACTGTTAAAATTCTAAGTTGAAAGTTAATAAAGTTGAAACCAAGCAGGGAAACTTTTGATGGATGTTATTTCTAAATGGAAAAGCCAAACATCCACACACCCTGTTAAATAAAACCACTTCTCTCCATTTCATACGGAGCGTGCTTCCTTTTAGCCAATTATGCTATGACCACATTCCAAAACTGAAAACAAATGTCAGCATAGGTAAAAATCAATCTGCGACTCCAAACACGAACCAACAGAATAAGTAAGTCATTTTCAGAGACATTTGAAATATAACAGTTCATGTATTAGAGCATCCTTTCATGTCTTGAGGCTACGCAGCGGGCCCAACGTGACACGCTAATGGATTCAGCTAGTCCGATCGCCTGCGCCGCGGGCCGCCGTTTTAGGGGTTTGCTAACCGCGCCCCTCGTTGTGTCCTGTCTGGAGCCACAGATGTCAGAGAGAGCAACCGCTACTTTGAAGTGGGTCTAGATGGATGTGTATTCCTGCTGGTGCCATTAGGGTAAACACGACACAAGTCCAAGGGGTTAGTCATAAGAACACAATACAGGAACTGTCCGGAGCACAATCTTGGTAATACCATGGAGGAGGAATATAGGCCAAGGGAAGGGAACTGTGGAACAGATGTGTAATTCTGTAGACTAGTAAAACTACAGTTGCTTGAAGATATTACATTTTGGGGAAACTGGTTATTTAAATGGATGCGAGTTGTTTATAAATAGGGAAAACGGGATGGTAAAAGTAATCTGTCTCAATAAAATGGCCAATTATGTTCTTTTCCTGCTGTATTTGTGACTTTTCTTGGAGTAATTATCGCCTCATACATCATTGTCACGTGAAATGACACATGATTATGGTATTGCAACATTTACAAATGTACCGCAAGCCTTCATTTCTTCCTCATGACCCGTAAACTAATCAAGAGTAATTGTTTTGTTGTTTGACTGTTTTGGTTGACTGTTTCCACAACAGAAAAGGGTTTTTATATGAATATTGTGAGACATTCACATGTACAACGTGCAAATGCACGTCACAGGAACATAGTGCAAACATTTTAAAACACCCATTGATGTAACTGCATAGTTTAAAATTAGAGAATCCAATCCAATTAGGATATTGGGTTTATTCATAAAACGAAGAAAAAGAAAAAGCGTATTCACACTGTAAGCTGTGTTCCTGTCCTCCTTTGCTCTTGCAGCTTTATTGAAAAATTGGAATTAATGACTTCTCTGCAATTTTCACACTTTGCAAAGTCATCCAGTGGGCCGGATTGGACCCTTTGGTGGGCCGGTTCTGGCCCTAGGGCTGCATGTTTGACACCCCTCCGCTAGCCTTTTCCACCCTCGTCTAGACACTCACAATCTCTGTTTTTCCAGTGTCAAAGTTAGATGAGTGATGCTCCATGCTGGAGAATTTCAATGGGAACAATATGTCCAATAGTGCTGTTTTTCTCATAGAGTGAACTAACTTGATTAATAAATCTAAGAGACTGTGGAATAATCCCATTGTCCCTTAGAGGGAAGCCGCTTGTTCCTCAACACACATGACAAAACACACTCGCTACAGATTCCTCGGCCAAAACAAAGACGGACATGGCCAACATTCCCACTGTTGCTCACTGACTTCAAATGTGCTGAAGCGTTTAATTGCGAAACAGCAATTCATTTGTGATTTCTTCTTAATATGGCGTTCTACTGTAACCCAAAACGTTTCTTTACGTTTAATTATGGGGAAAGCCTGGATTCCTGATTTACGTGGTCAGAATAATTCTGAGGCTTTTTAAGTAATAAATCACCCTCTATTTGACCTACCATTTGAGGGTCAAACCACAGATTAAGGCTCAGGGACCAATTTACATGATTAAGATTTTCTGCTACTCAGAAAATGGTAAGCAAAGGTTAACTTTTACAAAAGCACATAGTTCAATGTGACATGAAAAGGCCACCCATTTACACATGAAAGATTTTTAAATTTTAATTCTTTATTCATTCTCTCTTCTTATACACTTTATTATCTCTTTATATTATCTTATTCTATATTTCTTATCTAATGTTTTATATACCTTGTGTAAAGCACACAAAGAAATGTGCTGTATAAATAAACCTTGCTTTTTTTCTTCATGGATTTAGAGGAGCTCATAACCAAACAGAGAAACAAACTCAAACTTCCCCCCGCAAGCATAACTTATGGTGCCCAAGAATGCTGTTCTTCTAAGACTGATGCGGAGAGGTCTGTCCAATCACAATGGTAACATGATTTAGGATGGACAGAGTCAGTCAAACCACAGGGAAAACCAGACTTAGAGGAAAAGAATGCATGGGAGGGTGGAGCATGTGCGTAAATGAATTTCCAGGTTTGAATTAAAGCAAAACTGTCTTGAAGAGAGAAATGGACACCTGTCCGGTTGCCGGAGCTAGAAGTCAAGGTGGAAAAGCCGAGATGATTTCGCTAAACAAAGCTCTCTCAGATCCTCGAAGGACTGATGAAGGATGGAGGGAACAAACGCAACGCTAAGCAAAGATTCCTGAGTAGGAATTCAACTGCCTCCTGGTTTTCCTCTCAGTGCAGCTGCAGCACAGCTTCAAAAGACCTCTCACTCCGCCCATGCAGACCTCTTGCCTCCCTAAGCCTTGCCTTCTCTCGTCCGCTCTCCCCGGCGAGCTCCCACCTTTCCTCACCCGGGCCCTACTCCCCCTACTTCAAACAGTCCAGGCTTTTTCGATTTGCACCGACCTTCCCCCTACCCCTCGGAGCCGTCCGGCTTCCCTCGCTTTCCCCGCTCGACTCTCCCCTGCAACGCTCCGCGTCGAGGCCGGAGTCCAGAGCCTCGAGAACCCTTTCTTTCCTTGTCACTTCGTGACCCTTCCTTCCTGCCCTCGCCAAACCCGGCTCGGAGAGGCGGAGGCACAGCCAGATGTGGAGTGTATTAGCCTGACCTACAAAGGGACATATTTAAAAACCATGCCAGTCAAACGTGCAGCTAGTTCTGGGGAATGACCCGACTATAAACCTAGATAATGAAACAAAATAGACATTTAGGTAAAGCATCTCTAATCGGAGCTGCGAGCTTTCATGCCACAGATGTCATAGATTGTGGAGAGAGACCGGTTGAGAGCGTGCATCCGATGGGATTAAGCTCCTCTGGATAGGGGGGAGTGGAAGGACTAAAGTACCAGATCCTTCGAATAGAGGCAATTGTCCTCTCCTACTCAAAGTAAGGAGACATGTGTGCTTAATAAAAAACACCAGCGCTTTCGGAGAGTGAAGAGCCGAGCTGCAATAAGGCATTTAATGACAAATGAAGATGGACAGACTACATGGCTTAAGTCAAGTCGCATCGGAAAGAACAAAGCATAACGCTAAAGAAGATGGATGAATACCCTCAATCATAATTGTGCCTCAGCTGTAAGCAATACAGATGTCATGGGAGGCATCCAAACAACAGTGATAGGGGCTTAGAAGTGCCTCTGTGTTTGGACTTGGGCATCAAATATATGTTTACATAATTGTGGATGCCAAGTTGTCATGTGAAAATGATCTGGTCCTAGAAGAGAAATGGAGGCTGAACACAAACATCCTCAGTGTGCATTTTAAAGAGGTCAGTTTCACATCAGCAAATCAGACCTTTTTTTTTTTTTTTTTCGTTGAATGTAAGACAACAGATAATTCCTCACAACAAAATCGCACGTCACATCCTTCAAAAGTGGAAGAAACAGGGAGAGGAATTATTGAAAAGAACCCCGCAATTAACTTTATGTATTTCTTTGAACTGGGACAAAGAGAACTGATGATGAATTTTAAAGACAAAATACTGCCAAAAGTACAAAATTAACACAAAATATTGTTGTAAAGTCGACCACCGTATCCACACTGAGGACATGGTGATGAAAGAAACAAAGGGAAGAGGGGGTTTTATTTGGAAACTTCAGATTTGCTCCCTTCGCTATACTGAGTTTGACTGTATGTTTGTGGAACCAGACATAAGTGTCTGTATAACACTGTCCAGATACACGGTAGTCATTAATCCAGTGATGCCTTTTAATCAGGACACAGGAACAAACACAGTAACCGCAGGCCAAACATATTTTACTCCTAACTTCAGACCTCACCTAAACAACTCCCTACTGTCAGAGCTCTCGAGTACTGGACCCATGCCTTTTCAAGATGTCAAAGCCCCATGACTAAGTCTTATTATCATTATTCTTTTTAATCTGCCGGTCCTCAGAATTGCCCTGGCCTCTCATTTGAAGTCGCTGCACAAACAAACCTCAGAGCTCAGTAAAGACCCAGCCCACGCAAGTTTTGACAATGACAGCCATTGTGAGACAGATGGGGCAGTAATATGAAGGGGTTGACTGGATGGAAAGCCACCCAGACCGTGATTGCAGAGTGTCCTCCGGACACAATAATAACTGCAGCGATTAGCTAATGGTGGTCGTACTCACGTTGGGTCTCAGGCTCGCCGCTCGTTCGTAGTACTTCTCAGCTGCTTCATTTAGATTGGCTTGTCTGCAAAGGGAAAACAGAGAGAGGCAGTCATCATTCATCTTTATGGGTTCAACTTCAGACGGGGTCTTGAACCCTGTGTGTTTACTGGCTCTCAGGGGTCAGTGAATAAGCGAGCCGAGGGAGAAGGACAGCCAATCCAACAGGCTGCCTGGTCGTAGTTCAGGTTGCACAGTAAACAGCATATACTTTCTATTTTATTTGAATCCTGAGGTCATGACAGTTGACTTACTGGGTGCTTGAAGCGACCTTGTTAACAAACACTTTGGAGGCTGATTTTCTGTATACTGAAGGTTCTGTAAATTGTGGTGGTATTGATATGGTGGAGACGGGGAAGGTATGCAGACTGTATGGAAACAAAATACCTAGTTATTATTTATCTTAGGAGAGTGAGCAGTCCACTCAACTTTCGAAGATGTATTTTGAATTGCCAGTGGTGCAGTAGAGAGGGAACAGATGAGGAGAGGCCCATGACAGTAAGCTCTGGTGAGATCTGACCCTAGGCCAGCAGGGTCACACATGTGCTGGAGGACTTAACCACTTGACTATCTCTGGGCACAGAAAAATCTGACATATTGTTAATATATTACTGTATCGAAATACGCAGCCGTGGAGATGGCGCAAATACACCAAACTATATTGTATAAGCCATATTGCCAGGAAAAGGGTTTTTTGGACGGGGAAATTTAGTGCCTAAAGACATCAAACCTGCAGTCAAAATAGGAATGTTTGCCATTATGCTCCTCATCTCTGTTCATAATGCACTGCTCTGCCTCCGTGGTTGATATTCACAATTCTGTGACTGTTCCTTCTTTCCCTTCGGCCTACAAAGCTTTTCCTTTTATTAATACTCTGTTAAATCCGAAATAACCTTCATGACCCACAGCTGCACATGTTTCCCTGCTGGTAACAATTGTCTCATTGCAAACCGTTTAACTTTGACAAAGTCAAGGACAGAGTCAACGATGGCTGGCTGTATGGGGCCCATAGTCGTAATGATGAAAGGGAGTAAGGCCATCGGAACTGCAAGTTCATTTAGGTTGTCTTGGCCTATTAAGGGATCTTCATCCATATGGTTTCAGATACAAGGCAAAGCATTCATTTTAAGGCAACCAGGTCAACAACCTAAGCACTAAAGGTATTTATGTAGTGGTTAACATGACGTTTTTGTATCTTATAAATTATAAATGCTTTATTGCGATTTCTAGGGGTCACTAACTAGAGAATGCCAGATTTGTGTCATTTTTTTTATTCCTGTGTAATTGCATGATTAAGCTCTACTAGCGCTACTAGCTTAACTAGCTTCTACAGTCCTTGGAAACATGTTCAAATAGCTTGTGCAGAATTAGTGCCTTTCAACTCAACATGAGGCTGAGAGGCAGGCCTAAAAATAGACATGCAAAACCAATTACTTCCAAGAAATGACACTTGATACTGTTGTTGCCTTTTCAAAACAAATGGGCCATTAAAGCTCCACATGTGGGCAAAGTTGCAGTTAATCCACAATGGTAGTGGCTGGTCAAAAGATGTGTCTACAGAGAGAGAGAGGCCACATGAAACTGGGATGGGATGAGTCAGACGAGTGTGAGAGAAGATTTTTTGTAAACTTAATTGGGTTCTCTTACATGCTATCCACTTACCTGCTTACAGTGTGCATACACAGAGTTTTCCAGCAGTTTTTTCTGGAGAAGAAGCATTTTACATTCCAAAAACAACCCAAACACAGACTCGGGCTGCTGAATTTGTCCCGAGATTTCAAATATGGGTTCTGTGTCCAACCATAACCGCAACAATGTATTTGTTTGCCAGCATAATATTTAGAAAAGGTCATCTTTTAAAAAGCACAGTAATCTAATTCTATGTCATTATCACATTTATAAACAGATTATCAGAGGAGAACTGGAGATCGGCCACACTTTGGTCAAGGAATGGACCTCCTAGGTTTTGTCTGACTGCGGGTAATGGCAGCGTCGAGCAACGAAAGCCAAAAACATAAACCAACTGGGTCTAAACCCGAGCCCTCGGAGAGCCAGCTGCGAGGAGGAGTGCAACACTACGAGAACAGAGGAAGAAAGAAACAGAGGGGAGAAAGAACGGATCTGAGTGAGAGAAAACATCTCCCTGGAGGAAAGACGCGTCACCATATTTCAAATCGACAACTCCGCCAGTGGTCTTCCTGCCCTGACGTCTAGTGATCTGAGCATGGTTTATTAAGCCCGCAGCAGGATGGATGTGGACGCACAAATCACAACACTGACAGCATTGCTTAAGCCTGACATTGTTAAAGAGATATTAATGATTCAAAGAACAATTTGCATTTTTAACAACCACAAGACATATGTGCGTTCACTGCAGCTGTCTCATCTGTCTCCAGCTAAGCAGTAAAAGAAGAAAAGTCTTAAGTAAAAGAAAATTCCCCTTGTGTTCTGTCAGAATGGTGCAGATACACAAAGCAGCTAATGGTAATGCCTTGTTAGCAGCTCCTCTTTACGCCTGTTGCCATGACGAAGTCTTTTGACAACAAAGACTACATATAAAAGTTGACCTAAAAAAAACATCAATAAAGGTTTTTTATTTTATTTTATTCATTTGTAACATAAAAATAGATGGAGGAGAGACGCCAGTGTGCGCTGATGTTTTTCTTGTCTTTATTCATATTTCACTCACCATGTATCTATAGACTGCATGAACGGCGTCACAACATCTCAGTCCGAACGTCTGAGTCATTTAGGGGGAGCATTAGCATATTTCCTCTGGTCTTACCCCTACGCCAGCCTTCTCCATCCTACCTCTGTCCTGCAGTTCAGACCTGGTTTGAAATACTGCTTGCTTAACTAAGGCAGGGAGACATGAATAGCGAGGAAGCAAACTTGTCAAACACAAAGGGCCCAAGAGGGCCATAAAAGACTTCTGCACATCTGGGAGCCTCTGCCCCTCTTTTTAATCTTCCCTCGTGTAGATTCACTTGCGTCCCCGCCAGCTAAGGGCCTTTCCATGTCTGCGTCCAAGACAAACACATAAAGAATATGAGCTGCAGAGAAGTGAGCCCCCATGCCAGGGAGGGGTAGAGAGGTTGAGGCCGGGTCCTGCCTGGGCTCGTGTTTAGCTGCCAGGGGTCAGGACCGTGGTAGGGGCTCTCCGTGGAGAAGGCTGCTGGTGGTGAACATCCCCTGGATCAGGGGGTAAGGGTACTACTATGCAGAAAGCAGCTGGACAAAGACCTTACATAGAGCCCCACCACTAGAACCGTAACTAAGCACGGTACCAGTACAAGACTCAAACGATTCATGACGTA
The DNA here is from genome assembly GCA_900302305.1 of Polymixia japonica. Classification (NCBI taxonomy): domain Eukaryota; kingdom Metazoa; phylum Chordata; class Actinopteri; order Polymixiiformes; family Polymixiidae; genus Polymixia; species Polymixia japonica. Next base: position 12,205 of record OMKK01083821.1, on the reverse strand, counting down.
CATTAATGGTTTTAGACATAATAATTTCCCTTTAGCAGGCTGTAGTAATTCTAATAGACAAAAAAACCCCTTGAGTTAGCCATGATGAGTTTAAACAAGGAACTTTCTACACTGTGCAATATAATATTGTTGGCGCTGACTGCTTTCTGTCTGTGTGGCAGCATACTGTAAATTGGCACATGGCTCTATTTACAAATTTCCACTCGTGGCTTGCGTTCAGAAACACAACAGCTTGCGGGTTCCAGAAGCATTCTTACTCAGACTCGTCAACTGAACCTTGCTCTGATTTGGAAGCAGACTTTCATGTATGAGCCAGAAACAGCAGACAGAAGAGAGAGAACGAGAGTAAGAGAGGGAAAAAGAGAGGGACTGAGAGAGAGAAAAACAGAGGTGAGAGAAAGAGACAGAGAGAGAGAGCAAGGGAAAGAGCCAAAGAGAGAGAGAGAGAGCAAAGAAAACAGCCAAAGAGGGAGTGAGAGAACGAGAGAGAGCAGGAGAATGAGAGAGAGCAAGGGAAACAGCCAAGGAGAGAGTGAGAGAACGAGAGAGAGAGAGCCAGGGAAACAGCCAAAGATAGAGTGAGAGAGAGAGAGAGAGAGAGGGGGAAAGAGAGATCATAGAGAGACACGTAGCTGCACAGTGCACCAAGACAAACCAGCAGCTTTCTGGCTTGCACTGCAGCAAGAGGAGAGGATTACAAGGAACAGCCAAGTAAATCACACTGGCCGAGGAGTGCTGTAAGCCCCGGGATAAACCGTACAGACAGTGGACCTCCCTCTCTCTCTCTCTCTCTTACGCTACCTCCCCCTGCTGTGCTCAGCCATGGAAAACTGTGGCCCACCCATCTCACCTACGAAGAAGTGGCAGTGAATCTTATTTTTCTACAAACACCAGAAAATCTGCCAATGAGCTGTGAAAATTTTGTTCCTCTGCAATGCAAATTAAATTGTTTCCGCCCGCCTTCCGCCCACCTCATTTAAAGATACTGCCACTTGGAAATTACTGAAAGAGGAAAAACTGCTTTAAAAACACTGGAAGACTTCTTTACTTGTCCTTAGGAAAACAAGATGTCAAGACTCTGCTGCATGACTTGTTAAGATGGATGCAGGTTCAAAGTTCAAAAGAAAAAGAGCCCTCATGAATCGTCCCAACCAAACAAACACTCACCTGAGCATGTGGGCGGCGCTGAAGACCACGTCAAACTCTCCACTGTCCAGGCGCGCGGCTTTCTCTGCCATCTCTGCTGCTTCCAAGAGCCGCGACTCCTCCAACAAAAACTGACCTGGCAGGGCAGGAGAGAGCACCGGTGCTTTTAAAACGCTGAGGGATCTCTACTGAGGGACAGAGGGATACATGGCCTAGAGGTGTTGCCTTTGGCCTCGGCAGGCAGACTGCCCTCGTCTGCCCTAACAGCGATCTGCTGAAACACTAGATACGAGCGCAGCATACCGTCGCCCTTTGGCCATCTCTCAGCCCCATTTGTTCAAATTAACTGATCTCGATCTGAATTTTTCTTAAAGATCAAAAAAAATTGTTCTCGGGGGAGATTTGTGGCCTTTTGTAGGTGCGGCTGCTTTTGTGGTGAACCTTTGTAAAACCGCCTAATGAGATGGGCTTATGGAGTCCTGACAAGGCCGTGAACCCAGGGTGGACCTCTTGGACAAGGCCAGGTTTAGAGAGGAATTAATACCCTGTTGATTTTGGTTAGCCCCACTACTGTACCAGGATCCCAAACCACTGAGTAAAAGTAAGCATATTTTCCTTAATAACTGTGGATGAAATGGAAGCCCCTGCATTAGGCCCTAGGTGAGGGAGACTTCAAACCACGTCCGTGTGCAGAGTTCCTCCAGGTTACGGACACTACTGTAGTGAAGGAAGGGGATAGGCCTTCGACAAGTCAACCTTGTTATATTAGAACGCCTCATGACACATTAAAGGAACTCCTTGCATTATACAGGAAAGACATTCCCCAACAATAACATTGTTAATTCTACAGTACAGTATATCATACCTTATTTGCTAGCAGTTCCTTTGAAACAAGAATATCACCTCAAGGTTTTCATTCCAACCAAAGGCGACACAAGCTGAATTTACTAATTAGTTCCCCGTATCTGGTTGACGCTGGGCTAATTAAGTATATCAGGTGTGGTGTTTGGTTGAAATGATAACCTGCATATGATTGGAAACGACTGTATAAGGTTGAAATAGTGTCACCAGTCAGTTCTGAACACACATAAACCAGTGACAGGAGATGGGGTAACGTATGGTTTGTTTATTGTATGGTAATGTAATTAGCCAACAATACACATTTAATGACTAGCCAGTGATGCACATTTAGTCTGTGAACCTAATAATGTGAATATTTAACAATGCACATTTGTGCATTCTGCCTGTATACTCTTGCACTGCACTGTAAATTTGTAAATCTACAGACTAGAAACATCTGTAAATAAATGGTCAACACAGCGACAATTCTTTGTAACAATTAGCATGATGAGTACATTGTATCTTAAATCTTCAATATGTATCTGTATTTCTGTGCTGCCACTATGGCCTATTTTCCCTTCAAGGATACAAAAAAGTGAATCTTATCTTTGGCCTAGTAGTTTTCAGTATTCTAGGTGGCAGGCCTATTTGAACGCGCTGTGGGAATCCACAGTCAACCAAGTTATTGATTGTTTTAAATGTCACATACAAGCTGGTATCGTTATACAAGTGGAGGTAACTGACACATAGAGCTGAATGGTCACACAAGGAGCAAACACACCAGTTTACCACAAAATGCTTCAGGCAGACTATGTGTGAGAAGAAAATTAAATTTAACTTATTTGCTTATCAATCGCCACTCTCTTACTATCACAGTAATTAAAAACCTTATCTAGCAGGCAACAGAGCAACTTTTAGGTGATCTACGAGTCAACCGGAAATTGTGTGAGACAAAAGAGACACTGAATCTCACGTCTCCACATCTCCAGTGAGAACAATATGAGGAAACTGGGTTCATCTTCCCTGGCCGTTGGTGTGAATGTTTCCTCACGCTATCGTTCGGTTGGCCACGTACATCTCTACTACGCCCCCCAAACGCAGGAAGACATGACACACACTCAGCCAAACTCTGTTGTTCAAACAACCTGGAATTGTGAGTGTGTGTTTGCGCATGTGTGCGTGTGTGTGCACAAATTCTGTGGCTATAAAAAGGTGTTACAAAATGAATTCAAAATATGGTGATTGTGGGAAATTCAAGAAACGGATGTGAAAGTAAAATATTCCATAGTACATAGTTTGTAAAAGTATTTACCTCCTTTACTAAACTATCCGCCTCACATATTAGATTACACTACTGAACCCACTGGTTAACCACAGACATGGTATTTGAACCGATAGAAAACAAATCAGAAATAATGTAAGTACTCACCATAATGCATGTAACAATTGCCTTTTGTAGGGTCCAGCTGAACGGCCTTAAGAAAGTACCTCTCCGCTTCTGCCTTCTGCCCCTGAGAAAGAAGAATTAAACGCGTTGTTTCAAAGGCTCTGCAAATCTACTCAATAAAAATAATACCACGCTCAACTCAACGTCAAAATACTACTATGTATACCCAATGACCGTCTCCAAGCCGCAGACCTAATATTACATTAAATCTTAATAAATAGACATGAAACACTTATACCACTGGTGTTGTTCTTTCAACGTCATGTGTCATCCTGTCAGAGTACACAATGTCGTACTTGGCAGAGCTTACGATACAGGGCAAGGGCTCATTCATTGCACACTTATATCTGTACAAATAATACTCCCAGAACAAAACCGCAGATTGGCTGCATGTGTGGCCTGACCGCTCTGAAACAGGACAGAGAGCGGTTCAGAGAAACGGGGAGACGAGGAGACAGGATGGAGAGGAGAGAGGGAGAAAGATACAAAGAGAGAGAGAGAGAGCGGGGCATCGTTGTGCGTGCACACGTTAGCATGTGTGTCCGCAGGCATCTATGGGCTCAAACAAGCTTACACGAGTGCATGCACTCACTCCGGTCGGTGTGTCTGTGTAAAGTACAGCTTCAACCTCTGGAGAGAAACAGAGAGCACATTCTTTGGGGACGTCCGGGTGTGTGTCAGCCTAGCTTGACGAGGAGGCGGGGTCAGACTGACACCCAGCAGACCACAGTGCTCCCAGAGGTCCCAGAGACTGTGAAGCTTGACCAATCACAGCTCACAGAGAACAGAACAGCTGGCCAATAAAACAGCCAGCTGGGGACTCTCACACATCTCTGCTCTCAGCTGGGCATCAGATGCACCCTGATCAACAATTAACAACTGAGGTTAAAAATGGAGAGTTGATAATAAAAAGATAAAGGGGAGAAGGAATCGCTAAATATTACCTAAGCCAGTTTAAATAATGTCTTTCTAACTAGTATGAAATTAAATTAGCACAATTATTTTAATTTCAAAGTCATTAAAGAAGGGGCTTACATCCAAGCAGCACAATCTAGCATTAATGACTGTATACTTTGGCAGACGTATGCATTTTCAATGTCTCACGGTTCAATAACTATACAATTTTTTAATGTAAATATTTGAGTGTGGTTTCCCTTGATGCAGAATAAAATCAAGCCAGTGCTAAGTATATATTTGATATAGTTGAAGGTGTTCAAGTGGCTATAATGGTTTCAGTCTGAAAAGCATAATTTCTGTGTATTTTCATACTCTAATTCACAGATGGAACAAAGTGTACATTTGAGGTGCAGCTGGTTTTATATTAACATAGGCTTATTTCTATTTATTCAACCTCAGCCAAAAGTTAAATGAGTTGCAGTTGTCAGTGGATGGATGACTTGGATTATGATACATCTGAGAATATTTACAGAGAACTTTGGTAGGCTTTGTGCCATAGTAGTTAGGACAGGCAGAGAAAGTGAATTTCTTTACTGAAGAACAGTCTATTTTCTGCTGAAAAGCACATATATATAATTACATACAATGTAAGATAGAGATGAACTGATATTCTTTTGCGTACAAGTTTTACCTTATCAGACTTAAAACCGTTTCCATGTAAAGGTTGTTGAGGTAGATCAAACCTGTGGTTCTATCATTTCAAGTGTCAGATTCTACAAATAGAACTCCATCTTGGGTTTGGTATAAAGAGTAGTTTGCATATGCAGCCCGGGTTCTTTCTTGTGAGAGTGGGACACCAAACAACATCCAAAAACATTTTTAGAGCCAACTATGTGACATGAGTGCTGATGGAATGGCTGACAGCTGACAGTGTCTGCAAAGACTAGGATCAATGGATTCTACAGCTCGCTTGCTAGCTGTCACTCCGTTTCCATATTTTGTGATATGATACTGCGACGCTCCCACTTTTTTCAAACAGAAAACATTATTGAGCCTGTTTTTCTTGGCGAGGGCTGGAAGAAGCTAAATGTTCTGAAATGTCAACCCCCCCATCAACCATTTACACTTCTCATTCTAGTCAGCTGGTTGTGAGGATGCAATATCAGAGTTTAGCTTGGCCGGGTAAATAAACTACCATCCAAATACATTTTTGTTTTACATTGTTGGCGTTTAAACCGGCCGTTTTGGCTCAATATAATTACAACAACAACACATTTGCACCTATGACACAGCAGATGGTATTTGTCAGACTAATTTTCTTTGAGTTGTAATGGAGGTGAAGTGCCAACATGTGAAGAGGTAGCCAATTTGTAATTACTTGTATGTTTTATTAGCTTCACAAAAGCAGCTGCAGTCAGCTAACATTTCAGTAGCAAGTTAGCTAATGCTCGCCCAAGCTTTTAATAGAGTGAGAAAGCTTAGCCTCAATTAAGGCTAGCGCCTGAGCAAAGATGAGATAATTGCTAAATGAAGCCAAAAATAAACAGTTGTTGTTAGGGGCTATGAAACACATACTGCCAACCTGTTGAAACACTGAAAATCATGCTTTAATAATAATAATAATAATAATAATAAATGTTATTTATATAGCGCTTTTCAAGGTGCTCAAACACAATTTACAAAAAATACAAGGAAAAATTACAAGGAATAAAAAAACAGTATATAAGTTTAAAACAAGCAGAGAGATTACAACAAAAGAAGAAATGGTGAAATCATTTAAAAGTTTGTTTGAGCTTTCATACAAACCAAGTTTTGTTGGTGTGCGCCTTTGAATCTCCTGATAGCATCAGTCACTAGCAGATGTATCTGCGGCTCTGTGGTCACCGAGGTGATTACGAGTGGAGCCTGCATCATATTAGCTGAGGAAATAACATGTGAATGACCGAATCCAATATCACAAGTGTTATCGGCGTTGAGTCCATCTGCAGCCCTCAGAGTATAGACAGAGCCCAACACATTCTGACCCCCCCTGGAGAGCCGGCGGAGGTAGAGAGGGGTCAGCACAGCAGGGGGATGATAGTGATCTCGCAGTGTGAGATTGACTCTCCCTTCCTGGCCCTGTCATCAACCCTCCCACTTCCTGATCGCACTTATTAAAAAAAAAAAAAACTCCTTTGTCCCACTCTCATCCACATCCAGCTAGTCACTTTCATTACCCTGCTCCCATGCCTTATCTCCCAATCTCCCCCCACCGCTGTCTAGGTCTGCCCCCCCCGTCTCCCACTGGGATCTGAACCTAGGACCCCTGACGGTATTTGAGTTTCCTCATCATTCACAGTGGGGACAGGAGGAACTGGAAGGTAGCGGGTGGGGGCTGATGGACAGGTTAACCCTCCTGCGCTGGCTGAGGTTAGACTTTAGTGTCATACAGAGAGCCATGCTATGACTGAATGAGCAACAGCAGCCGGGCCATGACAGTTATATCTCTATGAAGAGAACAGGGTCAAGCTGGAGGAGTTGTTTTCAACATGAACATCTAAAGGCACAGAGAGCTGGTGAGGACAAACAGTTCTGAGTCCTATAACTTGGGTACATACTTACTAACACATTTCACGCTAAATCTTTTGTGCTTTCAAGTCTTCCCCGAGGACGAAGAGTCTCTAAGCCTGTCCAAACAACTGTGTCCTCTTCTCTGATGGCATTTACACTCGGAGGATCATGGGAGCTCTAAACCCCTCTTCCATCCATCACGGTCAGAAATGAAGAGGGATTCAGGCCTGCAGGTTCAAACTCTACTTTCCTTCCAAATCAATAACACTTTCTTAAGTAAAATGAGTTTCTGTTCACGGCCCGTTGGGTTTTTCCTGTGTCCACTTCATCAAGTCTGAGTGAACACATCTTTAAAAGATTGTGTCGTTGCCCTGGAGTGTACTTGCTGACATAGCTTGGTTTCAGAGAACTATTGTCCAGGGGTTTTGTTCAGAAACCAATTCATGTCAGCTTAACAAGGGATGTCTATCTGTCGTGTCAGCTGAGGTTTTCTTTAACTTGACCATTACTCTTTGAGTCCAGGAGGGGAAAATCAATCTACCATGGTGCTGTCTCTTAAGTTGATAACACAATGAAGCCCTACAGTACATAGCCTACTACACTGAGAGTGGGTATTAGTATAAGGCTAGCTGTGCAAGATACTCAAGTGACATTACTTCATTTCACCAATTCAGTGTTTAAAACTACTTGAAGGACCTTCGCCACATTCAGGAATTCATTTAAAATGGTGGTATGAAGCCATTGCTACATTTTGTCATTCATTGTGTCTGATATTTTTGTTAAATCCTGTGCCATTTAATACGGAGTAAGGGTAAACTTAACAGTGCACATATCAATTATAATATGCGCTGACTCCTGACTCTTTAAATGAAAAAGACTTGAAAGGACTTTGTTGCCATAATATAAATGAGAAGAGACGCGGACAGGAAGGGGCCAGTCATTTTGTGGAGCTCCAGATCCCATCTCTGGGCCTTTGAACGCATTTATGTCCTGCCATTAGGGACCAGACATAGGGCTAAAGGGGCGTCAGCCCAGAAAAAGCGAAGGAAAACCCCTTACCCCTTTCCTGGCCCGACCTTCTTTCCGTCTGTTTAACTCGGTCTGATGCAACTGTCTCTGTTCAGTCCCTGCCCCGCTCCTCCCTCAACTCTGCTCCAGAACCTTCTATCTTGTCTTGATCTGTAGCTGTTCACTGTGTGACTCTGCCTCATGACCACCTCCGCGTGAACTCCGCGACCCCGTGAACTGCCTCAGCCTCGTCCCCCTCCGCTCCCCGTGGCCCCGTCACCACACGCATACAACACAAGCCCTTCTCTTCTTATTCAAACGCAGGTCGCCCATGTGATGCTCCAAGGATATCATCTCGGTTGGCCTGGAAAACGCTGTGGATGATTATGGACTAGTCAAGGCAGCAGAGGGATAAACATAGGTTATCCTCTGTGGCCTATCTATTTCACAGAGAATTTTTGCTGCCATGCTAATTGCCTGCTATCTCTTTTGCTGTTGTTGATTACGGGGCGTCGATAGCGAGGGGCTGTTGAGGTAGTTGTTGAGAACTAAACCAGGGGTTAGGTAACAGTTTCTAAAGAGCACACAGGGCAGCCAGGACACGGGTTCCAATCAGGAAGAACTGTTCCCTTGGGAGGATAGGGACACCTCCAGACACTCAATATGATCACCCGACCTTCTCTCTTTAAATCAGACATACGTTCACTCCCCACTCTCTCTCTCTCTCTCTCTCTCTCTGTCACACAAACACACACACACACACACACGCACACACAGGGGCCATTGATTAACTGTAGAGACTTCAGTAGAACATTAAAACTATCAGTGAAGGAGCTGGAGAGAGCTGATGTGACACCCAAGAAGATTAAATGCTGGAGAAAGACAGAGGAAAGGTCAGGGAGAAGACAGGTGAAGAATGACAAGTGGTATCGGGAGGCAGAAGGTCGAACAAAGCGTTCAGAAGAGTAATAGGGCCGGTGAAGAAACACAAAGGCATGTCTCACCGTCATGGCCAGGAGTTTGCCGTAGGTCAGGTGAGCCGGGATGTGGTCTGGCTTGGCCCTCAGGGACTCTCGGTACCAGTGTTCGGCTTCAGTCAGCTTGTTCAGTCTCATGTACGCCTCTCCTGCCAGAGGAAGGTGAGGGTCAGGTCAGGCGTCAGAGGTTAAGAACCCACACATCTTCCTATTGTTCTACTGAGGAATTCAATAATAGTGGGGTCACACTGAGAGGTCAGGCTTCACTTCAGCCGGGTGTGAAACCCGACCCCAACACCCCATGTGTTTATTAGTGAAAGAGGTTTTACTTGTAGGGTAATGTCTGGCACATCTGTCTGGCACATCTTCAACTAAATGAATACAATGGCTCATATTCGTTATATCATTCAGAATTTCTGTAGCATTACGTTGAATTACGTTGAATTTCGCTCATGTCATTAAATTATAAAAGCAAGCTTTTCATACCCAGCCAATGAAACACCTATAAAATAACCAGTGGAGCTGGAATAAGATGAGCACAGTTGTGGAGCAGTATAGGAGGACCTGACTCTGATTCTAGGACAGATGATACTGCCAGGTTTATTTGGAGTTATTATATGGAGCTGATGACAAGAATATTAACACCCTCCCCGATCTTGCAGACATCATCCGATACCTCCTCCTCGGCCAGCTCAGAAACCTCTGTCAGCTAACACCTGAAAAAACAATGACCTCTCGTTTCATAGCTTGCCCTTACACTGGTATTATTGCAAGAGCTTGACAACGCAGGCCGGTAATTGGGCACAACACAGCCAAAACAATATTTGAACTGAAATTATGGAGGGAAAAAAGGGACAGAGTATGTGACAGGCTTTAACATTTCACATGAACTTGTAATGTGGTTTATATTTCAGTCCACACCCAAGTACCATGGGGTTGGAGTATTCATGGACATGTTATCGAGACTAGAGTGGATTGAAACTTTAATTCTCCAGACTCGACTAATGGTTTCACTGATTATAATCTAGGATAAACAACAGGTGGCTGCTGATTAATCAGTACTCGATGACCTCTACAATGCACTGAAAACACAACCTCTTCATTCACTATGGGTGACTCGTAATACCGTGTAATAATACCACTAAATACAAAGAAAATAGGCATGTAAGTGGCATCAAATTTAAGAACTGACGTGTTGTTTTACTAGTAATATGGCTCAAGACCTAAGCCTTTGTCAAGGCAAAATCCATACCATTGTGAAGTTGGAGCAAATATAAGATGTTCTCCATCAGTACAGCCTCATGTTTTAGATTAAATTATTACAGGGTGATGAAATGGCCAGAAACTGCCCGGTTCCGCCCCCTCTCCACAATTTTGAAAAATATGACATTGTGGGTGGTGATCGGATGGTGAGGTGGGGGGAGAGGCGGTAATCTGATCACGTCTCAAAATCTGAAAAGCACTAATATGTCATCATTCAGACAACGTTTTTTCGACCGCTAGCTGGCAATAGAAAGCCGAGATTTGCACAGAAAATCCAGGAAACAAACGTCATGCTGTTTTGTCTGTATAAGATTGACTTGAATATTAACAGCTAAAAAAAGCGAGTTTAGGGTTTCATCACTTTAATTATTGATTTAAATATTGAAATAAATGATATTCTAGTTCCAGAATCAAAAGGTAATTTCCTTGTCAACACAAAAATATGATGATTGAAGATTATAGGACAATATCAGTGACATAACATCCATATCTGTACAATGGCTGGCATGCAGAGTAAGAGACAGGATTGTCCAGATTATGATCTAATTTTATTTTATTTCTATGTTGCCATGACAACATTTTGCAGGATTCTCCATCACTATTTGTTTTGTTCCAAAACGATCCACTATTTGGAAAAAGTAGGTATCCTACAACTATAAAAGTACTCAGAAGAAATCAAAACACGTTTTAGTACTTTTTCAAGGATAGTGGGAAACTTAAATCCTTGGCTAGACAGAATAACTTCACAGACAAACACTTTAACAGACAGAATCCTCTGTATTTTAGAGATATGGTGAGGATTTCGGTATTAGGTTCACGTAATGATTATTTTCCAAAACAGATAAATATATATATATTTTTTAAATTAGCCCTTCCTGCAGAACTCTGTATGAGATTAGCACAAACATCAACATGCAATTAGAAAGTGACAATGAATCCGAGGCGAAAACCACCACGTGGAATGGAACATTCCACGGCCCACCAGAGAGTGCTGGAATGAGACCAGTCGGGGTGCAGATTACCACCCAGGTCCACCCCTGATGAAAGGTTCTGCTCCTCAGAGCCTGACAAACAGCACGTGTGCAGTGCACTGAGTGGGGCTGGAAATAGATATGAACAGGTGTGCCAAATGTGCAAATCAACCCAGTGCAGAAAAAAAAAAAAAACCCCGCTCAGCAACAGTAATCACAGATCTCTGGCGTAATACGTCCCTTCCAGAGCCAGCACTGCTCCTTTACGCTGATAGCACTTTTGGTCAACATTCTGACATAATCTCAGCACCTCTGTCAAACTCCATTTGCCTGCTTGGTACTGAACTCACAGGAATGGAAAAAGCCTGGAATATAGCCTACGCCTGTGTACGGTGCACACTTTTTCATGAAAGAGAGAACGAGCGAGACAGAGTGAGAGAGAGTGAGAGAGCGAGAGCAAATTCTATAATGAGCCTCAAAGCAGGGCAGTGGAGACAGAGAAGGTCTGGCTCTTTGAGTGACAAGACTCAGCAAGTCAAACTGGGGGTCACTGGAAATGGATATTATTGTTTTTCAAAATCACACGTCAAAACTCAGTCTGCAGCTGTTTTCTCTGGGCTGTAATGCGAGGAGTGGGGTTATTCTTGTAGTGGAAAGCAAATACTTAACACGTAATGGAAAGCTCAATGTTTGAGGAAAAATACTGTAGAACAGCTTGAACAGCAGCCACACAACATACAATTAGTAGCACATACTGTAGTTATGAAAACAAAGCACCTCTGAAAACAAACTTTTCGTACAATCTATCCTCTGCTGCCCTAATTTGCAACGGCCGATTTCTTATTCTTGCTAAAACAACTTCTTGAGTTCTTGAAATGTTTGAAAGATCTTAACTTCAACAAAGCGAAGCAGAAATACATAGCTAGATATTCAGCTGACAGATGAAATGTCACAAACGTACCAAACCTTCTCCCAAAACCACTTCTTCCTCTACATTCCCCGCAAAAATATTCACCCTTTTTGCTTGTTGTCTTGAAGTGAGCGAAATCAGCACTTACCCATCATGTTGTAGAGGCTCTGAGGTGCAAATTGTCTTGGCATCTTCT
>OMKK01083820.1:0-20811 GCA_900302305.1 Polymixia japonica | reverse complement strand
AGGGTTCACTGCAGTGGAATGCGATCTGAAGTGTTCAGGAGAGTGTGGAGACATGGTCAGGCCTATTGGAGACGTTCACATGCTGTTAAATAAGCACTCCCTCTCTCTTTATCTCTCTCTCTCTCTCTCTCTCTCTCTCTCTCTCTCTCTCTCTCTCTCTCTCTCTCTCTCTCTCTCTCTCTAACCTGCTCTCTCTCTCTCTCTCTCTCTCTCTCTCTCTCTCTCTCTCTCTCTCTCTCTCTCTGTCTCTCTCTGTCTCTCTCTCTCTCTTGTGTCACCATGTCCCCCTCTTTTTCTGTCAGTGTCTATGCATCTCTCTAACTTTCTTTCTCCTTCCATTCTGTTTTGCTGTCATTCTGTACTTCTTTCTTCCTCTTGTCCCAGACTTCTACATTGCTACTTCTGCACAAATTGTTACGTTCAAACGCAAAAGCCTTTAACTTTTTGATTCAACTTATTAAAAAAAATTGAAACCGTGAACCAATCCACGGCCAGAGCAGAGATGATTGACAGTCTCATAACATTGTTAACCAGCCACGGCAAGAGCCCTCCTCCCTCCTCTACCCACCCCTTACTGCTCAATCAGTGTAGGACGCTCTACACAAAAGTGTGCCTCAGCCTGGTTTACTTGCATAACTCCTTATATGACCATAGTGTCTCAAGGTGAAAAAAAAAAGGGTGGAAGGAAAATGTGTATACATTTGAAATCATTCCTACTAATATGAATGCCTGATAAATCACGGCATGTTTTTGTTTGCTAGTGTCAGGAAGCGGTGGCACACACTAACAGGGCCTCTTTGGGTGTGTTTGGTGGGGTTTAAGTTAAATTAAGTTTCTAAGTGTTTCTAAGACTTCATCAAAAAGCCCATGTTCCTTTTTGGCACTGTGATAATTAAAAGGGAATGCTGCATGTAAAAAAATATACCCATTAGGAGCCTCAATGTGAACAGGATGACTTTTGGTTAAATCAGTGCTAGTGATTTGGCCAGTAGTTAAATAAAATAAAAACAAAAAAAGAATTCCAGGTTAAAGGATGTAATGCTTGCTGTTGATCACGTCAAATAAACATTTATATGGGTCATGGGTCAGTCCTATGCGGCCAGCTTGGCAGCTTGTAGCTCAATTAATTAGCAGTGTCCTGCATACCCTGCTCAATAATTCAGAAATGTCATCTCAATCTTCATATTAACTTCTGTTAATAGATGCAAACGGATAAGGTCTTAGACTAGTGAGTGGATGTGACTTGATGGTCCCATAATGTACAATACGTGCCTTGAGAATTTGGTTTTGGTTTTGGTGCCTAAAATCATGGGTGACTTCACTACAGTTTGCGTTCAGCATAGCTTGAGTTGTTTTCTCTTTTGGTATGAATGTGGCGTTTAAGCTAAAACCACTGCCTACTGTACCTAGTGCTGGATGGGCAGCATTATTGTCCTTTTTCTCAACTGGTTTCATTTTCCTTTTTAGCTCAGCTGCTAATTTATTTTATCAGTGACCCTTATCTGACCACTCTTTTTTTCCATTTGTCTTTGTCTCCACCTTGCCCAAATATCCTTTCTACCAAGGTCTTTCAAACTTCTTCTCTAGCCCCTTTGTCCTTTTCTTTTAATACTGTTCCTCTTTGACCATATCCCTGCCCCTTATTCCCCTCTTCCATATTCCCTAAATTAAATCACAAGTGCTTTGGCTGATAACAAAGACAATATTCATGTTGAACAAGTGAATGAGTATATTGTGAGATAGACAAATGTGCCCTTTAGGATGGATATGATTTAATAAAAAATGTATTGAAATGAATACATTTTACACAGCCAGCGTGTGTGTGTGTGTGTGTGTGTGTGTGTGTGTGTGTGTGTGTGTGTGTGTGGGCACGCGCGCCGCTTATGGATGCCGTTATCAGAGCCTTTATCAATGTATGTGTGTCTGTCTTTACTCTTTAAAGGAGTGTTTGTCTAAAAGAATTGTATTGCTCAACCACTAAGTGAGGTCCAAGCTAGGCAGGAGGGAAATAAACAAATCCTTGATAGTCCTACATCCCGCTCAAACCAAAAGAACCCTCTTTTTTTCAACAACCTCTCTTTTCTGGTTTGTGTCTGTTGTTTTCTTCCAGATCCTCTTCTCAAACATTCGCCGGTTGGAGGAGCTAGTTTTAATAAACACACTATGGGCAACGCAGTGACTCCAGTGCAACAGTGCCACAGTGCTTTCTGCAATCAAGTTTAATGCAAATTGAAACCTTTGTCCAAGAATAAGTATTCTTGGACAAATAATTTGTTAAAATAATTGATTGTTTTGTATTTTAGATATTGAATCTTGACCCTTGCCTCTTGGAAATTCTTTTCCAAAAATAAATATAAATTATCTTTAAATTTGAAGAAAAATTCTTTGAATTTGAAAGATTTTCTTAAATTTCTTTTTTCTTTTTCTTTTTCTTTTTTTTCTTAGGAAAATACACAGGAAAATGTGTTTCCCAAAGGTTTTGTTAGTATGGAATAACAACACATGGTATTACATAGCTTCCCTTTAACAACCTATTTGGAAACCATAAAAAGTATGAATGGTCCTATTGTGAACAGGACCATAAAGTTTCAAAGAACATTTAGTTACATTGTTCTAAATTTTGCAGTTTCCAGTAAGCAGCAGAACTTGCTCCTTAATATAATATATCATATTCTGAAGAATTGCCTTGTTATCAAGAGTGTGTGCATCTGAGGGTTTTTTTTTCTGTATTCTGTAGTAACGTGGAAGCTCACAACTAGCTTTCTTCTTTGCACTTTTGTTTAGGAAAACGTTCAAAGAGCTCTAATTTGAACTTGTCTACTTTTTATGAAGTTAAAAGTAGTCGTTTCATAAAATTATACACAATGACATTCACAATATGGCTCTGTAAATGAAAATTCAATATAACCATCAGCTTTATTTGATAGATGGCAGAGATGCAGTCTTAGGATGTTTTGAAATAAAACAAGCAACCCTTGAAGCTTCTTTGGAAAGAAAATATAGAAGCAGTATAATGAATTGAATTATGGCTTGAAATGGATCCAATATTTGTTGTCAAAAGGGTTTTGCTGTGAATCCCATATTGATGTATATTTTAAACATGGAAAATTAGAAATAAACCTGACATTTTTTACTGAATTGGTGGGGCAGGGGGTGTTTTTTTTGTTTAAGTTTTATTACTTGGATTAGAATAATGACTACTCCTAGGTATTCCTGTCTCTTTTTGTGTCTGCTTATTAAAATAAAGGCTACAAATATTCCATTTAAAGTTATGATTTCTCCCCTAGAAAGCCCACATACAATGGCCTCTATGCAATTATAGAAGTGCTAAGCACTTAGTGGTTCCACTATATGCATTCAACAGCTTGCTTCACCAAGGTTGTCATCCATTTTACCTAGACAATAATACTTCTGCCATAGCACATTATCAGTAGTCCACAATCAAGTACATTATAAGGTAAAGCAGCAAAAATGTAATCTGATTTCTAGTCAAGTCAACTTTATTTATATAGTGCTTTAAACAACAGGTTTGATCCAAAGTTCAAAAATCAAAAGAATCAAAACTACACATGCACAAAGGTAAGACTAAGTCAAACACAATTAAAGGCAGATGAGTAAAAAATATCTTCCCAGTTTGTTTGTTTTTTTGGGTTTTTTTATCTCAATGGATTGGGGAAAATCTGAGATTCCAAGGCCGAGTCAAATAAGACGCCAAGATTTTGGCAAATGTTTTAACATAAGGGTGTACAAAGGCTATACAACATTTGATATCTTTGAGACAGTTTATGAGAGTGATTAGGCTACTCTGATTATTGAGTTTTAAGGTGAGATACAGTTGTGTGTCATCTGCATAACAATGAAAAGAGATTTGGCCCAGCAGGAGCATATACATAGGAAAAAAGGATTGTTCCCAATATGGAGCCCCGGGGACCCCGCAAGAAATGAGGGCTGAAGATGAGAAGAATTACTCATGGAGACTGCAAAGGTTCTATTTGATAGATAGGAGGAGAGCCAGTCCAGGGCTTCACAAAAGACACCAACCTGTTCCTTGATAAGATCAATTAAAATGGCTTGGTTGACCATGTCAGAGGCACCACTGAGGTCTAGCAAAATTAAAATGGCAGTCACCTGCATCATTTGCTACGAGGAGATTGTTTGCCACTTTCAGAAGGGCATACTGCTATTGAGATGCTTGGCCTACTGAGTTTTGTGGGCATGTCTAGGGGCAGGTAGAGGGTTTCATACAGGAGGCAGGCTTAAGTTGAAGTGGACTAATGGCTTCAAAACAGTTTAACACAGCAGTGGATTCCTGGCTCAAGTTCTGTCTGCATGTTTGCATGTTCTCCCTGTGTTTTCGTGGGTTTCCTCCAGTTATTCCAGTTTCCTTCCACCACCAATATCGCTGGTTGTGTTAACTTGAGACTCAAAATTGCCTGTGTGTGTGTAATGACCCTGTGATGGACTGGCATCCCATCCATGGTGTCCTCATGCCTCACACTCAAAGTAAGCTGGGATAGGCTCCAGCCCCCCGTGACCCTGTACAGGAGTAACAGGTTAAGAAAACTCTGTCAGAGAGTTATGATGGTTCGTAGCAATGAGGTCAAAGAAATATTTTGCTCTCACATCCTTAACTGCCTCCTGGTATCTGACCAGAAGGTCTTTCAAAATGTCATAAGAGACTTGGAGCTTATCTCTTCCAATGTTGTTCTGCTTTTCTACACAACCTTGTTATTGCCGCTATCTTAGTGGTCACACAAGTGCTATTAAAACGAGAGATTGGTCCCTCTGTTGTCAGATAGTGGGGAGAAGCGTCAATATGGGTGCTGGGAGTTAAGATATAGGCTTCAGAGAACCTGCTGGCAGTGGAAGGGTTAGGAATGCTGGAGCAGACAGGTGCAGAGAAATTAGCAGCAGAGTTGGGCACCAGTGTATCAAAGGTTAATGCATGGTGGTCAGATAGCACAGCATCTTTTTTTTTTCCAACATTACAAATGGAAAGACCAGAAGATGGAACTAAATCCAAAGTGTGGTCTTTAACAAGGGTAGGACCACTCACATACTGAACTAGGTCAAAAGATTCCATAAGGTGCAAAAATTCACTAGGCTGAGATGGGAAGCAAGCATGAATATTAAAATCACCAGGAATCAAGATTCTGTTATGTTTAAGTGTAATGTGTGAGCTGAGCATTTCAGGTGAAGGTCATTGGAAGAAATAAAATCCTGGCAGATGATTTGGTAGAGACCTTACATTCAGCAGACCAAATTTCGTTAGCTTTTGTGATAGAGGGGGAGACAGTAGGCTTAAAGGATCACATTTTTGCGTTTCTGAGTTGATCTTGGTGCTGCAAAATGGGTTCCCACAATGAATCAAATCCAAAATTCCAAATAAAAAATGGGAAGAAAAATCGACTCCAGTGGGACTTACAGTATATAGACAAGATTTTTAGTCATTAGAATGCCAATCGGCCTGTCCCATTACCCACACTCGCGGTCTTTGTACTTAGCCAAGTACCCACTTGAGTGACATATTTCCGTCAAGTGTCAATAGTGCCCAAGTACATTTAAGCAGAACACATTTGGGACACTCTGGATTGATGATCCAGATCATCCAGTTGCACGTGCTGATAATCATTCAAATGCATTGTAATTTCTACTGGACATATTTAATGTATGCTACGATGTATTAAGATATACATTTTATCTACAGCTAGTGCTAAAACAAGAATAACTTGCATTGGAAAGTTTTCCTTCTTGACACCTTGGCGCCTTCACTTGAACATCATGAACGTGATGACTTGTGGGTTACCTTAGCTCTGAATACCGCTCCGAAGTGGACTTCTCTGGACCAGAAGTGTTTCAGATGCGTTTTTTTTACTCACACATCTCACGCAACAGAACAAGTTTTATTTAGGCTTCAAGTCTTTTTCTTTTTTTCCGATAATACGCTCGTAAACACAAGACTGATGCCCAATAAAAAGGCACTGAATAAATATATTTATCTACATTTTGCAACCTAGGCAATTCGTTATTTCAAACTTCATGGGTTTACTACAATTTACTATATATTTCAAGGTTTTATCAATATTTTATCATTTTAATTATTAAACTTGTATCATATCTTTATTTTCTTATTATCTGACGTTTGATTTTATTGTTTCTGATGGCGTCAGTGTTGATGGAAAAATAGATTAGGAATACTCACACATACCAAAGGAAAACCGCACAGAAAGTTTGGTTGCTCGGCGCTTTGAAATGCGCGGACAAGACGGAACCAGTATAGACAGTCGCCTCAGTGTTGCGTGAACATTGTCATCATGGGGTAAAGTAGGGAGGGATAGCACAAAATTGGCAGAACAGCTGACTGACTTGGGCAGTCCGTGCCACATAGTATAGTAGAGTTTAGGCAAGGCTGCACATTAAGAGTACAGTCAGAACTGAGAAAAGGCTTGATTATTTATTGAAGATTATGTTTATTGATGCAACTAGTGTGTTGGGAGGGAAAAGGTTACCTTATGAGGGCACGGACTGTAATGTGATTAAAGGCTGGGACAGGGACCGTCCAGTTGTTGGAGGTTTCTCTTTGGAGGACCCCGGGGCCTAGGCTATCGCCCAGGGCTGGAGGCACCAGGCGGGGGGAAGCTGGTGTTTAATGTTTGCTTAAGACAGAAAAAAAATGAAGGCAGGTTAATGTCAGGTTACAACGCCATTGTAGCAAGCCCTAGGTTATGTTTAGACATTGATGCATTACGATGAGATCAAATTTATTTATCCCTGAGGGGAAATCAATAGCCACAGCAATAAGCTAATAAGCATTTCATACTGCTTAGTATGCAATTCATGCTTTCACGTTCAATAATGTATTCATCGGCATGCATTAATAGCCAAAGTGGGCTGTGGTAGAATGTGGCTGGTTGATGCGGATCAGTGACTTGTAGGGGAGCCCGGATTATGTGGCTGTGGACAGAATGACATGCCTGCCTCATAGCTGTGGAGCATGTCACTGTCACTCTGTCCCCTCTTATCTTGCATCTGTCCCTTCAAGGGAGGGTACAGACCCTGACCGTTCTGGAGTGGCACCGGAATGTTAGGGTGACGGCATGTGACCTGGACTAGCTGCCTGCTGGAACAGCGGAATGTTCCTTCCCTGAGAGAACAGCGATGGTACCCATCCCGCCAAAATAGATGGCTAATATTACAGATTGATGAATGATATGGATATGGATATTTTTGGGTTGTAGTTTTTTTTTTTAAATCAAAAACCAAATGGGTAATAGGCTGGTGTACTAAGTAAGCAAATCATTTTTAACCAAGGCAATGTTTTGCATTTGTTCTTGAGGAAGCATGACGTATAATATAATCACAATAAATGCATGTAAATGGCATGTAATCAACACTTGATGTGTTAATGTTGTCTCACTTAATGGAATATAGTTAGATACATGGGCAGTTATAGAGCCCAAAGTCTATAATGCTTTCAGCTAAAGAGGATAAGCTTATGAGATTTTCAGCACCCAGCCTTCAACTGGCCTCTCTAAAAGCATCAATGACAGTATTTGTCATTGTGTATCAAATGCTACAGTGATATTCAGTTGTGGCCGTTTACCACGGCATGCTGCCATCTTTGTCTTCTCCTGTTCTTTTATTTCCTCACATCCCTACTTGTGCAACTATTTCCTTGTGATGGAAAGTGCGGGCAAGTCACACAGACACTCATGAGGATAGCAGCTGTCTTCGTGGAATCCAGATAAAAATAGCCTAGTCTAACTGCTCTGCAACCCACCCCCTGCCTCATTCTCCCTCCACCTCCTGCCCTAGTGAGTGACGATTAGCAGCACCCCCCTGTCCTAACTTGGTCCCCTGTTGCTTGGCTTGCTACTAGTTCATGGGATCTCCATGTGTTTGTGCCAGTGTGCGCGTGTTGGTTCTAATGGCTCCCTATTAGCAGTGGTCCCATCAAGACTTACTGGTTCTGGCTACTCGTAGACAAACCTGTTTGGGACCACTTGCCCTGTGTGAAGGCCGAGAGGCAATGAACAACACTGGCTCTCGTAAGCCACTATGTACGTCTGTGCAGTGTGTGTTTTAGGTTTGTGAGCGCCAACACCTCTCTGAGGAGGTAGTCATTATGCGTACACTGTGATCATAACAGGAACAACCCATTCCTCTCCCTGGCATTCATTATATTGACTTATAGTAGAACAGATCTTTTCTTCCAAAGGACCCCTACCAGATTAACAGTATTTCTTTTGATCATAGGTGGCCTTATAAATATCAAAAGTTTTATTTTTATTTCACTTTTATTTAACCAGACAGATCAATTAACAGAAAACAACTCAAGGATAGAGATAATAATAGGAAACAGAATGTGAGCACAATTCGGTGAAACGGGCCACAAGGTATGAGATAATCAATTATTAATAATCAGTCAATTATTGTAAGTCTATGTAGAGTCCTTGAAAGCAGCATGCAACTTGCTGGGATGGGTGTAACGATGCAAAACAACTAGGAATTACGACTATGACTTCAGGGTCTGATTTTGTTAGAGGTCAGTAGAATAGAAGATTACTAAACTTTTGTAGTTAGGGAGGAATCACACAAAGGATGATGTTGTAAATTGGTAGTAAGTGAGCTATTGATCTGGTGAGGAAAGACGACCAGTTTGAGGAATGTAATGGTGGGTCTTGTAAGGACGGCTGGTAGAAAATATTTCTCATATATATTATATATTATAATTTTTCTCAGTACACCGCTGAACATCTGGCACATCTAGAACATCTCACGTACAAAACAATTAGTGTCCATCATTTTCTTCAAACTACATTGAATCTCCACTTATTGTCATGTAACAGTGATAAATCATTACAATAACTTATTTTTGTTCCGTTGATCCATGTCAACTCTGCCATATGATGATGACACAAGTTCTTGGTTGGTGTATTGTTGTATGGCAGAGCAGTAATATAAATATATTATGCATAGATATTATAAAAACAATATAAAGCCGTTGAATGATTAAGTTGGTGAATAGTTTCCTTTCTAATTAATTCTTGCATTGGATGCTATATTCTATATCCAACAATAATGACACCATCAATATGTTGTTTTTGTCTGGATTGGATTTTGTTGTATAGATGATCAACAAAATGTTGGATTGAATCTCAATATAGGCATGTATGTTTTAACTGTACATATATTCTTATTATTGGGTACAGTGTTTCAAACAGTCCATCTCCTAGCTGAATGCAAGCATAAAATCATTGCTGTTTTTAGTATTGTTTAGACTGCACAAAAAATGTTAATTCCCCAGCAGCAAATACGGGAGCCAGTGAGTTAGACTTGTTGTAACCATGGTAAATAGAAAAAACAACCTTTTCTGGCCTGTGTGACTAGACAAGAAGAGGTAAACAAACATTAAGCAAGTGATTTAGGTTTTAGTCATTAATCACTGGCTGTTTGGCCGGCAACCCGGGTCATTAGACAGCGGACATCTGAGTGTTTGGGAGGAGTTCAAATTGAGCAGGAGGATGATGTTTGCAAAGCAGTGTGATTACACTTTAAAACTGGACTCAGAGACTTCAATGACTCATAGTAGAACATTTGTCTGTGTTTCTACCGTGTGTTTTGATATTGATATTATAATATTAATTAATAATATTTCTATATCGTATATATGTAATTGACTTCATGGCCTCAGCCTGAAAATACATTCAAATTACAACTCAGGGCTAAACTATGTTGATTGCTGGCCAAAACAAATTGATTTAATCAAAGATGAGAACTTCTGACGACTCATTGTGAGCGCTACTGTACCATACAGTACAACTACCTCCCCAGACAGTGTCCTGTTTGTCCTCCAACTCTCCTGGCCTTCAGCACGACTCTAACACTATGTCAAGTCAAGTGCATGTGACCAATGTTATCTTCATGTGCTCAGATGGCTGGAAATTGTGTGTGGGCGAGAGAGATTTAATGTGTGTTACAGTGAGTCTATGTGTCAATGGTATTGTCATTTTCAACATGTGCATGCCTTCATACTTATTATGTGTGTGATTTGATATTGACAGTTGGACCCACTCCCAGTCCCCAATGCGTTTTTCCTGATTGGACAGTGAGGGCGAACACAGGAAACAGGCCTTCTGCTCTCTGGAGCTTTTACACTAATTACATCCAAACATTTCATGTTTGATCGCAGATGATGCCAGAATGTGCCAACCAAATGAGCGGTGCGCTAGCATACGCTCACATTGGCATCCACTTGACACAATCCATTATCAGGGAAATAAAGAAGAACAGTTCTGTTTGGATCTCTGTATGATTCTCCATGGCTGTGTTGACAAGAGCCATAGAGCAGAAGAGCAGAGCATGCAGGGTGCTAAATGAAATGATTTATGGCTAGTGTGAAGACCCCTTGCTGTTACTGAAAGAAGTAGATCATAATCTCATTATTTCTGTTTTAAGTAGTCACTTGGGTGCTCCTGACAAAAGCTAGCAGTTCATCCACAGGGAAAATTCTTTGCTCAGTAAAACCATTTCATCCTTTCCCTGCTATTTAAAGATACAGTAAATAACTGTAATAATCATAAGCTGCTGTTAATAGATGAGCACTGTCCATATTTTCACTTACTACTGTAAGAGCATGTGTGAATTAAATGCCCTCTCTGGAAAGGAAGATCACATTTATGTTGCAAAGCCTGTCAGTGGAATTTCCTAGAGAGACAAATACAATTCTTAAAGTGTTTTGTTTTGGGGTTTTTTTACTTGAAAGTTGGATATTACACCATAATTTGTAGACTCAGATGCAATGTTTACAAAAGAAGAAAGTGTCTTCATGGCTCACAAACAAAAATCAGTAAATCTTGAAATTCCCTGAACTACAGTGAAGTTACTTGTCATGTTAATTTACTGGATTACTACTAACTTTTGGTGATAGGTTTAATGAGTACAATGATCAGCTTCCACTGTGGTTTTAACCTAAGTTTAAGAGGTGTGCTGTCAGCAAATTATAATGCAATTAACTGATAATCAGTTTTCAACATACTCAGACTGTGGTTTCCTCTGGAGGAAAGAACCAGCTTTGATGTTTGTATGACTGATTGGCTTGCATCTTCTGGCTGATATAGATGGATTTACATTTAAAGAATTAAATAACATTTTGCTTGTTTTTTAGGGATTATTTGTTGCTACTATATTTTTATTTGGCAACTTTGTTTTTGTGGCTTAGAGATTAAAAACCTTTAACATCAAATACATGTATTACCATTTGTTGTCACAAATGATTTACATTTCTTTCCAGACTGAACTTTCAATTCTTAAGGTCTCAGTGCATTGAAAATCATCCAGTGGACAAAAGAAATGTGTGTGTATATATAACTAGAACCCACAGCATTTTTGTCACAGTAGCTTTTTGTGGTTATACTGAGCTGCTGCACATGACACAGTCGTTTGAAATGACAAGACAAGACACACAACAACCACAAGAATACTGTAGATAGAGGCTTTCTTTCACAGCCACCCTACCTCACCATCCCCAAGTATTGACAGCTTGTACACATGACAGCTTGTACACATGACGCATGTCAGGTCAAGGAATGTGTCGCTCTAGGTCTTCAGTCTTTAATCACACTTTTTCGTACTTTTATGTGTCACATTTTATGTTTCCTTAAGTATAATTACGAGGCATTGTGAATTATAGAGTAACTAAACCCCAGACCATTTTTTCATCGTTTGCCGCCATCTGAAGTTGAAAAGCATGTTATTGCAATAGCAATCTGCTATTGGCTGATCTTGGTGCCCTGTGATGTAAGCATACATTGACAAACAGGTAGCATAGGCACCTTTTTGTTTTTTTAACCTTTAGATGGCAGCAAACCCTGAAAAAAAATGTCTGGGGTTTAGTTACTCTTTAAAATCAGATTAAAAAGATCATGGAACGTGACCCCATCTTTTCCTTTCACCTTGAGTAAGGCTGAATTTCTGCCGACTGAAATTCATAGCCGTGATTTTCTGTGGCCTCGTTCATCCATTTGAACGAGTGCACACACAAACTTTGCAGTGGATTGTTGGAAGGGGAGCGTCAAAAGTTTAGCGGGAGCAAATTAGATGGACCATTCAATTCCAAGCGTCTCCAGGCAACCATTAACCGATGAAATAACAAGTGTCTGCTTACGTTCTCTCTGTCATTGTTCCACCTCATTTGTTCTGGACGAAAAATGGAAGACAAACTAATTATTGCCATCTCCAGCTATCCTGTTTTATATGATCCATCTTTGTTAGAGTACAAAGATAAAAACAAAAGAACATTCAATCGGGAATGTATTTAGGCTAATATATTATGAAAACCGAACTTGGATAGGCCCACACCCAATTCCACCCCCACAAAGCTGCCAGAACTTTCAAGCATAGTGTTATGTACGGATATTCCCACTTAGAATAGTGTACCACTGCACTAGCAGCACTTTCCTCTTGTCTAAACCCTATAAACCCCGCTGGATTTAACCCATCCTCTCCTTAAGTAACTTAAGTCATGAAATAGAGAAAAGATAGGATGTCTCTGAGATGATAAGGACTAAGTGCATTGTTTTCTAATATAAGTTGAGGAAATTTAAATTTGGAGAGGACAGGCCAAGGTCACAATGAGGTGTTTAGTTCAGTTTAATTTACCATAAGGTAGGCGGAAGCAAATCTGTTTATAATGTATCAAGGATCCATTTCTGATCCGTGGAAATATGCTTTTCCTTAGTAATGTCTGGGTTTGGGAAAACTGTATGTAGGATCCAGCTCAACATGTAATTACACTGATGGGAAGTGAAGATGCCTACAATTAGCCCTGCTTGGGGATTGTTATACTGATTGTTAATAGCAATCCTTAGTTAACTTGAAAATTAGGTTTTAGCGTAAGCAGTTATTGTTATTGTATAAGTCTATTCTACAAGTCATCCATACAGTCACATTCCAGATGCAATCACTCACTCTGCCAGCTTTTTCTTTTCAAATATCAATCTATTATACAAAATAACAATAAAGATTGTGAAGTGGAACTACACACATAAAGTTATTTCTCTGTGGAACTAATGGAACTAGTATCTGCTAACTATAACTATAACTATAACACAGGCCTTACAGTATTGTTTGATATAATCAGTTGCCCATGCAAATGCTACACCCCCAAAACCACATGGGAGGTAAAAACACACATGTAGCCTAACTGCTTATCTCACAGACTATTTAATGACATGCAGGTATTCATATATCCTAGCCAGAAATGAATCAAAACACAGAGGTCAATACTACAACGGGGCTCCCATAGGCCTTAAAAATCCTTAAAAGTTTGTGAATTTGAAAGTAAGACTTTGATAGTTTTTGAAAATGGACATAGATCATTGAAAGTCCTTGAATCTACAGTGAAAGGAAAGAACCTATATCTAGCATTACATCCCTCCCTCATTGTGCGACTCAGCTGTGAAAACAGCTGCATTACATGATTAAACGAGATGCCAAAATAAAAACAAGAATGTCCATCTATGTTTAAGGCTTTCTACTTAATTCTAGTGTTTACAAGATGGTAAACCCTACCTCATGTCGCAAAACAGGCCATATTGACTTGAATTTGAGGGAATTAGGTCTTGAAAGTAATTAAAAAAAGCCCTTAAATATGATGTTCAGTAAGGTGTGGGAACCCTGTAGGAAAAACATTGTAAGCCCCGTAGAGCCAAAATGGCGGCTCCCACAGATTTCCATGGCTTAGTGCTAAACTAAACCCAGTATTGTCCCAGGGATCACAAAGAATGAGAGAGAGCTATTGCAGTTGTAACATTAGCACCACAGGGGTATTAATAGTAATGTCTGGTGCCAAAGACGCAGTGGTCCAGTATAAAGTGGTCACAATGTGATTACTTGGTATTACAAGCTGGGACAGGTGTGTAGGGAGACATTTCATGTTATATACAGACCCATGTAAATATAGCAGTGAATGTGCGACTGAGGAATGTTTGTGACTGGGACATCATACACAGTAGAGGTGACAGGTCAGTCCAGCAACCAGACAGTCAACTGGGTCAGAAAAAGTATGTTGATGTGACACTAAATTATTTTTGATATACCTATCACCACTACCCCTAGGGAGCATCGTTCATGTTGGCCACGCGCCATACCAAGCACAAGCCGGGTAACTGCCTTGGAATCACTTATTGCAGCAAAAAACATTGTATTTGGCCGTCATGCAGATGTAATTAGCCATGGATCACTGAACGATTGATAAAACAGTTAAAGGTAACGTAATTGCGCTATATCATTGTGTTGTACTGAGCATCACCTTAATATATCATCTATACATTTTCCCTTCTTCAGCCATAAATAGTGTTTGCACAGCAGGGTGTTGTATTTAAATCCAGAGTTTATCATGGAAACCTAAGTCTGTGGTGATTTTCGGAGCCTGTGCTGGAATGGAGAGAGTCAGCTCCCTTCTTATACCGTAGACTACAGATTATTCTAAGCCTTTACCTGCATACATGATGTGATAATATGCTAGGTCATATTACAGTAGTACATTGGGGAACTCGGTGGACCATTTTGTGATCCTTTCAGAACTTCCCAGAGAGTTAGGGCAGGGTCACATCATTGAAGGGGCTATGTCTTTCACTGGCATTTCCAGTGTTTGTCAATATACTGCATCTGGTTACAAATGACCAAAAATTCAGTTAAGTAAGAATATAAAAACTGATATGTTAAAAGCAGCAATTTCAAAGAGCTCTGTTTCATTCTCTTTGGCGGCACCTATGGCGAAAAGCAGTAATTGCAGGTGTGTTTTTGGACCTCACTTCAAAGGGTAAATGCATCACTAATGTTAATTTGAATGCATGGCAGGAAAGTCACCATAGACACCCAGTTCTTAATACTCATAATACTGCAAATGCAAGGGCTTTCATCAGTGTGCCATAGGCTCAATCACCATTGTGTTACCTCACTATTTATTTAAATGAAAATCTTCAAGATTGCCACTTTAACTAAGATAGGGCAGCCTTAGCTTTAAAAAGTTGCTGTTACTAGTTTCTAAACCCTGCACAATAGCAGACTACTATTTCCCTGTTGTTGTATCATTGTGACAGCATCTATTCTCTTGAGACAGTCTCCCCATATCTGTTATTTGCCATGTAACAAATATCCTTTTGTGGAATGATCCTAACATAGGCATACATTGTGATAGATGCCTTGCAGTGGGAACAGGTCCATCCCTCCACTCCTCACCTCTCCGCAGAGAAAACAAGAGGCCATCTTTGACATCTGTGTTGCTTCTTGTTCCATGCCACTACTGCAGCCAAAAGTGACAGGCGGATAGATAGCTAAAGGCCCACTGGTAAAAATACCAAGGGACTTCTAAATAAAGATACACTGTGTGTTGCGTGTGTTGCTGAGTGTTTCAAAGCATACACATACTTCTATGAGCCACTGGGGGTTGATTATTGTTTGGTTTTGGTTTCTTGTCATGCAACGTACGCTCTTGTCATGCAATGTACGCTATTTGTAATTGAAAGTTGTGTCTGTTTTTCTTTTTTGAAACAAAGTGTGCTCTTGTACAAGCATAAGTAACAAACCAGAACAAAGAAAAACTGTAGGTTTTAAAAGAATGCAGTTCCTGAATTCAGTAAGAAGAAAAAAAAGACAAACATGAAGTAATAGAGCGAGACGGTCACTTCTTGTGAAGCTGTTTACAACTGTGACTGGTAGAAGAGCTGCCATTCTCACATCAGGAGACAGTCAAGTATTCACTCTTCAGAGGTTTCACCTTTGCCTCAAAAGCTACAGACTGCAAATCAGTTGGTCATATATATTCAGACAGACAGGCTATCATCGTTATTTTATGTTGAGTCATTACCAAGACTCTAAAGGAAATACAAATGTAACGACAATAAGATATGCCCCAAAGTCAGTTATTTGTTGTTTTGATGAAAAGCATCCATTTGGATAACTCATTTAATCTAGTAGTGATCAGTTCACACCTGAGCAATTCATATATTCCTCATATTATATGTTATGTAGTCTGGCATAGCTAGACCTATCTCCACACTTGATTTTAGCGCTGTGCCAGCGCTGGAGAAAGGTCTGGCCGAACCCGCCATCATTCTGGTATAGGGGAAGAAAAACACTCCGGCTTGTTTGTATTTCTTTAAACCAATCACATTTGTCTTGGGCAGAGCTAAGCTCAGGATGCAGCGACAGTGCCCTTGTGAAATAGACATTCAGAAAGCAGAAGGGGAGGAGAATTCTGACTGAAATAGTCGGCCAATGGCGGGTTTATACCCACAGCCTACTTCCTGTGAGTCAAACTATAGCTGGTGAGACTCTTTGAAGGAAAGTTGTCTTGTTTTTTCTTGGACAGGTCTCCCACTTTTAGTATTTTGTAAGTTTTCATAATAATGTAGTAATAATGTAATAATATGGGGGGGGTGGAGTATGACATTAGCACAGAATCCATCACTGTACAGTGAAGTACAGTATACAATACAACATAACGTGCTGCTTCCTTGTAGCTCATTGTAAAGCTCAGAGGAGACCGCAAGACACCTGGAGTGTCTGAAAACTTCCTGAAGCGCTGTGTTGTGCTGTGTTCTGACTCTGCGGTTGTTTCTACCCAAAGGACCTGCTCTCATCTTTTATATCACAACACCAACCACCCAAGATACTGTTAGATAAGTCGTGCCGGAGATCTTTCTCTCTCTCTCTCTCTCCTACAATCGAAAACATGGGAAAAAAATGAACAAAGCGGCTACTGTATAACAACTAAGTCTGTTCGTTCACTGCCTTCCTTGTTTTTTTAAGACATGTTGAGAGGGAGCGCTTCAAAATCCACATACGAACATTGTCCTTTATATTGTGAATACTGTTCGGTTCTCAAGGAGGACAGAAGCAGATGTTGTTTACAAGCATCATTGACTTAGGTGTAATGGAGTTTTCACGAATATCAAATCATCGATCAGTTGCTCCCCAGGCATAGGACAGTGTCTTAATAAGAGTCCTGTCTTTATTCCTCTAACCTGTCTCCCCATCTGTCTGTCTTCTTTCCCTCTCATCTTCCTCTAGCATCTCTTTTCTCTTCTCTCGTCATTCTCTCCAAAGTCTCTTATTTGAGCCAGGATCACATCATGTTGTGCCACACAGCACTGTATATCTATTGCTCAATAGCGTATGTGCTTTGCACAGCATGAGCATTCAAGTGTTACACTAGCCTTGGGGGTTTTGATATTTGTGCAGGCTTTCTCAAAGGTTGTCCGACTCAGCACTTAAGAGTACATTTCTCGCTCTTGGCTCAGAGCGTATCTCTCCTTATTCCCCAGGTTTGAATATTTACAAAGCCTAAGACATCTGTGTACACACTTGACGGTGTAGATAAAATAGTTAGGTCAACGCAGTGGTAATTGGCCATTAATGAAGGAAATGCAGTGTATGACGAGCGGATCATTTCAGAGCAAAGGAGATTTTAATTTGGAGGTTCAAGTTGGCAAAGCAAGCAAAGAGTTGTTAATTAAGTCGACACTGGAAAGTAATAAGTGAAAAACAAAATGACTGATATATAGTCTGCTATACACTAACTTAAATCACTGTGAAATATCTACTTTTACCTTGACTAAGTGAGAAAGGCTGTTGAGAATTCAAATTGACAAAGTGTGAAGACAGCTTTGTACCGAAGCAGTGGTGTTGCCTGAGTTGTTGAGATACGTTCTGGCGAGGCACCTCTGTAAGTTGATTAACACGTCATTGTGTGCATGATTTCACATGACCGGGATGAAAGTAGCTCTGCATTCATGTTGACAGAAAAGTGAACAAGAAACAGAAAACGTTTGCACATTTATATTTATTCATGAAAAAGAACTTTTTTTTTAATTATCAGGGTTTTTTTCCCCAATATTGTGCATTTTCACAGTTTTAAATATTTGCCAGAAATTATCCATTTTCAAGTATTGATGTCAAAGTCAAAGCTAAACAAAAGAACACATACTATATTTTATTTATTTCAGTGCTGCAAAATATCTTCAAAGAGCATTTCCAGACAACAAACAAAATGAGAAGTAACTGCCCATATTGTCCTATATGCTACACATAGGGATGTATTTAGACCATGGGACTACACCATTTAATAGTTCAAACTTTGAAATAAGGAGAAAACAGCAAGATGGACAGATATATCATATATCCAATCAACTCTTTCTTTTACATGGGATAAAACCAAAAGTAAAGGCTTGCAAAAATGAACGAGGGTGGTCCTGAGTGTGAACTTGAGGGTGTTTATTGGTTGAAATAAAGCAACAACCTTTACTGCTGGTCTACTGAGTTCTCATGGGAGATTTAAAGGAGTACAGAAAGATCCACAGAAGAAGTAGCAGCCCTCAGAAGAACTGTTATGGTGTGGGTTTAGGAGCGGAGCCTCTCTTTCAGTTGGCACAACCCTAAAGTTAGAAAACACTACAAGTAAGAATGTCCATATGGCTACACCTTGTGTGCGCGTGTCTCTGAAAATAAATTTAGAGTTAAGAGCTTTATTTTGTTGAGAAGTTTTGAAAGTGCCGCAAGGTTGTTGTTGTTTTTGTTTTTTTTATCTCACGATTTCACTATTGCATTCTTTTGGCTCGGTCCAGATGTTGGCACTATTTGCCCCTTAGACCGCAAACAAATGGATATCTGATATTTTTCTGAGGCATGTTTCAGAAAACACACAAAGCACTTTTGGAGCCTGTTTTGGGTGTGAACATATCGAGATACACATCAGTAATATAACACTAATAGACTCAGAAACACACACACGGAGAAGCCATCTGTTGCCCCGTTCACAAGGGCCATTATCATCTAACACAAGATGTTCTCTTGGTTGTATAGTTACCCAACTGAACCTGGTCTAATAGCGCAAGCGGCATCTCTATCACATCCTGTGTAGTGTCTTTACGCGTGGCTTTTTAGAGCCGCGTGTGGGATTGTAAGGGAAGGGAAGCACATAGTGTCCACGTGCAAGCCAGATAAATGCAGTTCACACTGTGGTGACACAACTGTAAGAGTCAGATACTGGACCACGCCAAGCCTGGGGGGGGCTCTGCCCCTGTTTTATGACAAGGACATAACCTCCCCTGCACTGTGTGTGTGTGTGTGTTACACATTATACAGTGTTTAAGTGCTACATATGATGTCCATTTGCCATCACAAGACATTAGCCCCACTACAATGGCCCCGTATTGCCTTGTTGAAATTAGCCATGCATGCCTGCATAAGGTCAATAGGTTCAGAATGGGATCCATAGCTTTGCCTGCTGGCTTTAAAACAAACTGCAAATTCAATTTGATTTTTGATTTTTTTGGAAAACCCACGTTAAGCTGATAAAAAGGTCACCCTGACTTTGAGGGACGTTTTAAGATTGTTTTAATGGCTATATGGGTTTCAAATTGTTGTCACCGAATCAGCCTTTCCCTATTTAACTGTCACCGTGACTATGACAGCACCCCGCTACACACAGACACTTCAACCCTGACCTTTGCCTTTTGACCTGACTTACATCTCATATATCACTCTTGCACGGCACGGCTCGGCACAGTACGGTCCATCTAGGGTGTCTAAGTATTTCACAGCAGATCTAATTATGACAACACTCCCCAGCAGTCTCTCGTCCCTCTCTTCTCCCTCTCTTTTCTTCTGTGATTTAGCCAAGAGGAGAGGCTATCTCACTTACACACAAACAAGGCCAAATGGCAACCTCTGATTGGGCTGTTATGTGGGCTAAAATGAAATTATAATGTCACATAAGCAATTAGGTTTGCAGCAGCAAATATGCACTACAGTTTCCATATTAGAGCTCCGGTTCAGCTTGGTTGTGATTTGAAATTGCATATTAATCTGCGTGGTAACCTGCAGAGCCTGGAACTAGCTGATCTCTCATAGAAGAGTGTTTGATGTCATTTTATAAAGTTTATAAAGTGTATGATAGTCACTGTATTAAGACTGTAGCTGGATTGTCATCTTATTGAATTTCCAACAGAAACCAGACCCCGCATTAGTTTTTAGAAGGGTCGGGTTGAAATCTGGGCTTAATCAAGATAGCATGGTCTCAAATTCCAACATGTCACCTGTTACTATAACATACTGCTTGTGTATGGACAGATAATGTTTAAAACCAAGAAACCTATGTGGCCTCAACCAGGTAGGATGCTTTGTACATTGGATGGTAAAGAAGTAACAATGCATTGCAATAAGGATAGCTTACAGACCCAGGCCAACTAAATGACTAAATCAGACTCATGAAAGCCACAGCTCAACGCCTGCTATACTGTGAACTATAAGTTGGAAAATAACGTGCGTTGCAAAAACAAATTTGAATATTTAAAATAAAACAAATATCCATTGAGATACAACTGAAAAAGTATCAGTGCTTATCAGTGAGTTAATACTGGACTGTTGATGATGTTGATACAGTTGATGATGTTCATGTTTTTGCTGTTGATGATGATGATGATGATGATGATGATGAGATTAAAAAGCCCTGATGCCAAATACAGTCCACCCTCCCCCATTTGCATTTGAGAGATTTCACTTTGGGACCCAAGCCCTGCTCAAAGATTAACAGTTAACTGGGCATCATCTCGCTTATGGTGGCATTTAGCTGACCGGAGCTGTTTGTGTATGTGTGTGTGTGTGTTGTGTTGTGTGTGTGTGGTGTTGTGTGTGTGTGTGTGTGTGTGTGTTTGTGTGTGTGCGCAGGCAGGCATGCATGTGTTATAGAGAACAGCACCACATTTCTGCAGCGATGGCTACAACTGGCAAAGTGGAGAAGTGGGT
>OMKK01083819.1:0-18502 GCA_900302305.1 Polymixia japonica | reverse complement strand
TTCTTCTTTGGTGATGCGTCCACCAAACTACTGTCATCCCAGCTATGCTTGCCAGTGCAAGCATAATCCTAAGGGTTAGGATTAGTGAGTGCACCTCATTTTAAAGACTGTGCTAGGGTTAGGATTAGTAAAGGTTAGGATTAGTGAGGGTTAGGATTAGTGAGGGTTAGGATTAGTGAGGGTTAGGATTAGTGAGGGTTAGGATTAGTGAGGGTTAGGATTAGTGAGGGTTAGGATTAGTGAGGGTTAGGATTAGTGAGGGTTAGGATTAGTGAGGGTTAGGATTAGTAAGGGTTAGGATTAGTGAGGGTTAGGATTAGTGAGGGTTAGGATTAGTGAGGGTTAGGATTAGTAAGGGTTAGGATTAGTGAGGGTTAGGATTAGTGAGGGTTAGGTCAGTCTTAGAACAGCTACATCGTATGCATGAGCACATAGAACAGCAGTATCCTGGTGGATCCTTTCTTTTCAAGCACATATACTCTGTTAGTGATACAAGGGTCTATGGTCAAGAACTTTCATTTTTTCCTCCTCCATTTTGGATTGTGTGCCTTTCCAGAGACTCTGAATCACCATGGCGATGTTTTGCATCTACCATCATGTTTTGTAGTGCAGCACTGCGGTTGTCATACCACAATACTGAGCGGTCTTTTATTTTAACACCATAATGAACTACTAACGCCTGCTGTATTGTTATTATTTCAGATGATATTTTTCTATTGCTGATCTGTTGTCCTGTCAGTTTTATGAGTGTTGGAATTTAAAAGGGATTTAACGGGATAATAAAGGGATTCATAATTTCATTGTAACTGAAGTCTAGACTTATGTGTTTTCTTTCTTAGTGTTTTAAACTTATATTGTGTAACATTTCTACCGTTACTAGAATGAAATAACCTGGAAAGGCGCGGTCCATCCCAGGACTTCCATTGACACTCCCCTACCGACCCTCTTGGCTCCTCAGTGCCAATTCTCTGGATCCGTTCCGTATAAATGAGTCTGACAGTGAAGAAGGTGAACCTGGAAGGAAGGATGAGAACACAAAAACAGCTGTTAAATACCGAATTAGACTTAAGTTTTAACATTAAAATACAATACAATCAAGTTAGAAATAACTGAAGAAATGTGACCCAGACTGATATTATTATTTAATATAACGCTAATTTTAATTTTTAATTAATTTACATTTTTTTGCTTGATGGATAGACTTGTGAGGACAAAGATGTATAAATTAACAAAATGATTAGACTGAAGTCCATTTGGCTACAGCTGTCTTTGTATTTCCACCGACAAATGAATGACTAATATTGATTTGAGCTAACTTCAATCCCAGGTAATATGTGAGTAAATCCCTTCCCTCCTGCTGTCTCTCTGATCGATGAGCTGAGGGAAGCACACATGACCTTCCACAGTGCACAAACTCTACCTGATGGAGCAGAGAAGGAACGCCTGGGACGATAATAACCAATAACTACGAAAAAGTAAAGTTAAGCAATATTACACTTGAGGGTGTTCTTTACTGCTATTGTTGTCACAACAGTGATGCAGTTTAGGAACGAGGCGTTTTCCCCACGATTATACAGTTACCAACAAAAAGGTTACTGTCTTTTGTATTAACGCTTTTCAACAAAATCCAAACGTATCATACAGTTCCTTAGTTACGCATTGGAAGCTATAAAACAACGGCTTCTCTGTTACCATGGAAGTGTTTCTGTTAATGTGTTGATCTATGTTTGTATCAAGTGATTTACAGTGATAAGATGTGCTTTATGGTGATTGGAGCACAGCTGGAACGCCCATCAGATCATTCTCTTACTGTGGCGCACCGCCCTGGTAGACTATCAACACTGGTGTGTGTATATATCTATATCTGTGCATTTAAATATTACCAGCCATAGGTAACTAATTCTATTAAGTGCTATAAAAGCATTAGTCATTCATAAACTGACAAAAACATTCATGACTTATTTTTACAAACACCCTCTACAAAGGAGGATATGTTAATTCATAGTCACACCAATAAAAATAACACAATTCAAAGGAAATTGGCACATGAAGGAGTCCTACTCCAAATGTTCCCCTATGGAAGAAGATAAGAAAAGGCATTTCATAAAGATAACAGAAAGGAGAGGGAGCCTGACCATGTGCCTGGCCCAGATCCCTCCTGAGGAAAAAACAGGTCAATTAACATTCATATTTTTAATTCAAGCCAGACGGATCAATTGTGTTCAATCTAAGCCATTTGTTTTATGCGTTTGCCTTTGGGTTGTGGACCATGTGAGTGGCTTTCCAGACCCAGGAACCTGAAGCAGTCCTCCTCATGTTCCTTGAAATGTCTGTATAGTGATGTTGACCCTTGAGTTGTTCTAATCATGTATCTATGTTGTGTAATTCTAGTATTGATGGAGGTCTTGGTCTCTTCCACATATATTTTGTGACAACGGAGACATAGGCTGCAGAACTGCTAGATGAAGCTCAAGCAGTAGAACCAGAGCCAGAAGTCTTTGATGTACACAGACTGCAAGTGATATATGTGCCTGCATCGTACAACCCTCGGTGGTCTGCCTGCATCGTACAACCCTCGGTGGTCTGCCTGCATCGTACAACCCTCGGTGGTCTGCCTGCAGCGTACAACCCTCGGTGGTCTGCCTGCATCGTACAACCCTCGGTGGTCAGCACTGACGATGGCACTGGTTTGAAGTCACACAGAGAAGCATACAAAGACTACATCAAGGACTGACACACACAAATGCTTCCAGCCAGGACATTTCTACAGAAGAGTCAGAGAGAGACAGAGAACTCCCTGGTTAGAGCAGAAAAACATGCCTGAAGTTGCTCAGGTGTTCATAGTTAATAAAAACAACACAAAAATTGATGAATTGTTCCTTTTACAAACTCCACCCAATGGGAACCATATATTACACTATCAGCAGATATTATTCATTTGGTCCAACAGCACATGTCCACCTTTAGGAGCTGGAAGCCAAAATCCATCATGAATTCTAACAACCCGAAACCAAAAATGCTCATTGAGTAATTTAAGTAAAAGTCAATGTTGCGGCGATCTGCCTGGAGTGACGGCGGGCGCGCGTGCATGTGACGGCGGGCGCGCGTGCTTGTGACAGCGGGTGCGCTTCAGCAGGTGAGAGCGATCAGACAATCTCAGAACAATAGGAGATGTTCAGTCATTCGGCTGGAAGCGACGGAGCTGAGGGCAGCAGACACAACAACAACCAAACGCAGGGAAAAGGACTCAGAAGGGCTACCGGTGAGCTCACGCTTCCCTGTTATGATTTCTGTTTTGCATTGGCGCAAATGAATTGCACTGCCTGTCATTGTTAATTGAATTTAACATTATTTGTTATGAGTAGATTTGGATATTGGAGATTGTCATTGTAATTGGTTAAAATATTATTTTGACATTGAATTTGCGCTTATTTCAGTTCTTTGGTACTTACCTTATTTATCATGAAAAAGCCTATTTAATTTGTAGAGCAAATAATGGGCAATTAGTTTGCTTGAAACCTTGTTTAAAAATACATAAAGTAATGTGGAAATAAGCGAGTATTTAAAGTATAGTACATTTTTCTTTATTAAATTACCAAGTAAAAATATTTAATGTATTTAAAAATGTGTGTTTAGTTAAAATTGTGATATCTAAAGTCTGTATGATATAAAATTTAGATTTAAACATGGAGTAAAATGAGTTGATTTAAAAAAGTAAATGCTCTAGAAGTAGAACTAAGTTTCTGGTTAAATTCACACTCATACCTGAGTTGATTTAATGGAATAATAGTTAATATGTTTAGGGCATACTTACCTTTATCTAATTAAATGCACTTACCTGAAAATGTGTTTAAATGTACTTACCTTGTTTATTGAAATGCTGAATTTTATTTACATTGGGTTTATTCTTTTGGTTTAAAGGTTTTTCACCTTCATTGTCAACTTCCTTGTCACTGGTCAAATAAACCAGAGCGAGAGTGAAATCCTGTGTCTGAAGTCCTGCCTTTGTCAAGTGTGGGAAGCCATAGCGTTTAAAATACACTTGACAGTAGTAGTATTAATATTAGTATTAGAAATAACATTAATAGTTGCTTTTGCAGGCTTTTCATTTTGTTAATAAACTAAGAGTATAAATGTATCCAAGTGTATAATAAATAATAAATTTAATTTATTTTTCATTTGCTGCAGATGGTATTTTGGTTAAATGAGATTCAACAAACACAAGAGACCAAAACTTAGAGGCTATTTGCTTTGAAATGCTTTGGCAAGCGTTAAGGTTTAATATAACTACGTATTGTTGAGAATGAACGAACGAGTGTCTCTTGCTGCAGGTGATAGATGCAGGTTCAATACCATAAGAGAAAGTGGGGAACATTTTGCTACAGGCAACATTGGATCTGGTTTGGTCTGTATTCATCTGGAGCAAAGACGCTGTCTTACAATCAACTCTGCCTTGCAATGAATTCCAAACCATTGTTAACATATAGTGTGTAGATACACAAGAGGTAAACACTAATTAAAGATGCACGAATAAAATATAATATAATATAAGTTTATATTAGAGTATATCACAAATATAGTCAAAAAAGTGTGACTAATAACTACAGCCTTTGTTGAGGTAAACTTAATAGAACTGACTATTACTGTAAATGATGCATACTCTTGACTCCACATTGTCTGGCACACACACACACACACACACACCACACACACAAAAGCATATAAACACTCACCCCACCTCCTCTCTCTCTCTCTCCTGATACTGACATACCAGAGTGTAGCAGAAGCTGTGCATACCGTACCATTTGAACGCATGCATTGTAATGTTTGATGTGTTACACACGTTGGCAGGCAATCTAGATGGAGACGCACAAATCAAAGAAATTCCGTTAAAGGCACAGGAGGCGTTCTCTTCTCTTCCTCCTTTCACATCCTTTTTTCATTTCATCCCCTACAATGCAACTGCTTGGTCCAGATGCTCCAGTTTGAAATAGAGGTCTGCGCTTCCTTCAGAAGATGAATAGAGGATTCGCAAAAAATATATCATTCTGCCCCAATGCACTAATGTTGGTTGCTAGTATAGCTAAAATATTAATGTGTGTATGTGAGCAGTCTGGGAGCTATTTAGGTCCAGAAGGTTCCCGCTATTTTCTTCACCTTATACATTTCACCCAGGCATGTGAGAGATTTGACCACTCTTTCAGAAACACATGGCAGAATAATGTTGGATACACAAACTAATCTAATGACCAGGTTCCCTCCGCATCATCTAGGCTGCAAATCCCAGTTTGCTTTCTTCTTTTAAAGGCGTGTTGAACCTCCAGGCTGTTGTGTCTCCTACTGTACATTTCTGTGAACATTCGGTGAATGACTGGGATTTGTATTGGATTCGTGGTGTATTCAGTGTTATCTTAAATTCTGTTGTGGGTCTTTGAAAACCCAGAGGAGAGACATCAAAGTGACCCTCAAGGGGTCTCGCCTTGTTTCAGATTCTGCCTGTGCTGTATCATACCGCGTGGAAACTGGTACTAAATTAAAAGAAAAAAGAAAACCAGGCAGGAATAGCATATGCTTTGTGAAGATAAACTTTTCACACTATCGTTGAATAGGGCAGCATCCTGAGAGCGACTCTGATACATGATAATATGATAATGATAAAATGATTATTATTTACTGGTCAAATGGCCCAAAATAATGTTTCATGATGTAATCTTAATCTTAAAATTGCCACAAAAGTTTACACACGGCATATTTGGACTCCCTATTAAGGCTAATCCACAGAATGTTGATACTTCAAACTGTTTCGCTGTGATCCATGATGAATGGTCAATTGTAGAGCAAGTTCACGTTCATGTTTGGAGTTAAGCCCCAAAGTCTGTCAGACTACATTTGGATGTGCTCTATAGCGCCATCATCAGGCCTTAACACTGTTTTCTTTTTGGACTGCAACAGTGAGGCCAGCCCTATAAACGCAAATGTCTGTCACTGACTGACTGACTCACTGACTGACTCACTGACAGAGTGTTGGAGTTTCTCCATTGGCTGATGTATCCATTTCAAATTAAAAGCCCTCTAGCGACAAGGCTTCTGGCCACAATTCCATACATTGATCATGCACGGTCCAGCCATATACTAGGTTTTGACCTAGTTTTTTGATTATTTCTCTTACAATGTTGTTTAATACACCGTTCACACACACTACCCGCAATATCTGCAGTATTGTTGACCCATGTTGTCCCGTGTTGGAGGCAATTCACAGTCTTGTACACGGGACCATCCCATGTCACTACTGTGTCACTTTTTATTTGGAATTCGAACATTCATTCAAATGTGGGGAAAAAAATAATATTCAAACTGTAATGACCTGTTCGAATTCAAAATTTACAATCTATAAACGCAGCAGACCATTTGAAGTAGTTTGCCTTGTGATCCAGCAGAGGGTGCTCTAACAATTCACTATCAGTTTAACCTATTGCATAATAATACTGTAAATAAAAAGAGAGCCGCGGTTAATAATATTCGGAATTAAGTCTGGTCATTCGGCTTGCCTTGTTTGCTACATTTTTAGTTCAAAGTTATCGGAATTCTCTCCTGGTTTCTGTGATTTGACATTTTGTATTCTGGGAGGCTTTTTCATTTTAACTCTTCTATGTGCTATGTCATTAATACTGTAGCACTTTGAGACTTTGAATGTCACTATGAATGAAAAGTGCAGTACAAATTTATTTATTATTCTGATGCGTTAATCCAGCTGTTAAAAAAAGTTAACAACCGATTGCTGGAAGAATGTGATGTTAAAAATTAAAAAACGAAAATAACAAAAAAATAAAATCCAGTACGTCTGCATTCGGCCAAGACACACAAATGAAGTTGATGGCAAAGCTAAACCTACAAACCTAAACGCTTAATGCAAAAGCAATCAAACTTCATGTACATGTTTGTGAGGGTTGTGAAGTACGTCAGACCACACGTGGTTGTTGTCTATAGCGCCACCATGAGGACAAACTGGACATTTTTCAAATGGTGATATCTTGATAGGCCTTGTTTCACTTGAGGTTACAGGACTGTTCTATGTTTTGAGATGTATGTTAAATCAAGGTTACATTTTCACCGTGACTATATTTATAATGTTTAAGTGTTAGCTGTAGGCTACATCAAAAACATCATGTCATGTCACTTTTTGAAAACTGTTCTGTGCTGATAAAACAAAAACAAACATGTTTATTTAAAAACATATCTACCTTTAAAATACTTCAATCAAATTTGTCACAAAATTTGATGAATGTTTAGTCTGTCACTTCTGTTTAAAAAGGAACACTAACATGATATGTGTTCTTTTACGTCATTACCAAGATTCACAAGGGACAGCATTGTAAAGGCTTGATAGAAAACTGTGTCAAACTACATCTGATTTTTGCTTTCATTCTAATACTAGAATAATAATAGAGGAATAATAATAATAATAATAGAAACATTTTTTAAAGCCCCAGGGAACATACTGTATATGCGTGATTGCCTTCTAATTGGGTTAATTTGGGTCTTGAAGACATACAATATGCATATACAAAGTATGTAAATAATTACTTTCCGATATACTGATCTCCTGTTCCCCTCGTTTTTGGATTGAAGTTGGGCAATACTATACTTGGTGTCATGGCCCGGCCGTGCCTCCAGTTATTTCCCTTGTGTTTCCACGTGTTTACCTTTTCCCCCCGTGCCTCCTGTTTTCCCCTGTCTGTCGCGGGTGTGTATCAAATCATCCAAAGATGGGCTGAACACTTTAAAGCAGCTAGATCAAGCTGACTGTACAGTGTGGGAAGAACTGCTGAATCACCCTGCTGTGTCTGACCTTGACCTCCCACCAACCTTCTTTGAGGTCTTATGTGCCAAATCCTTGAAAAACAATAAGACACCCGGACCAGATGACACTCCAGCTGAAATAATCAAATGGGGAGGCTATGTGTGCACCAGATCACTCCACCTGTACATTAAAGAAATCTGGGAGCAAGAGACCATCCCCAAACAATGGAAGGATGCAAACATTGTCACAATCTACAAACAAACAGTTCAAATCTATAAGGAGACAAATCTGTTTGTGGTAACAGCAGAGGCATCTCACCGTTCTCTGTTGCAGGGAAGGTGCTGGCCAAAGTAATGCTACACAGGCTCATGCGCAACATCTCAGAAGACCTGCTGCCAGAATCCCAGTGTGGGATTTCACAAGGATCGCAGCACTGTGGATATGGTTTTCACCATCCGGCAACTACAAGAAAAATGCAGAGAGCATCACCAAGATCTCTTTGTGGCCTTCATTGACTTGTCAAAGGCCTTTGACACAGTCAATAGAGAACTGCTCTGGGATGTCCTATGCAAGTACGGTTGTCCAGCAAAATTCGTTGCCAGTTTGATGAAGGGATGATGGCTCGTTTAACTGCTGGAGGCCAGGAATCCCAGCCCTTCCGAGTCAGCACAGGGGTTCACCAAGGCTGTGTACTTGCACCAGTTCTTTTCAACATCTTTCTCCCGTCTGTCACATCACTACTGCGCAAAGACATCTCAACCCAGAGCGGTGTGACCGTTGACTTCAGACTGGGTGGAAACCTTTTTAACATCTGAAGGCTCCTGGCAAAGACCAAGTTAACATCTGAAAATATCCTGGAGTTACAGTACGCTGATGACTGTGCCCTTGTCGCACATTCATCGGAGGCCCTGCAAGCTGCCCTATCAGCTGCTGTAATGCCTACAGGACCATGAGACTTACAAATTAACATCAAGAAAACAGAGGTCGACTTCCGGGAGCAGCCAGCAATGGAGTATACATTTAAAATGTGTTTGACAGCTAAACAGAAGTTCAGAAGTAGGTTAGCTGGTGTAGTGACTACACAATGTTCTGTGCTAATATGGGATTTCCTTGCTTTTCTGTTGGGCAAAGGCAATGGAGGGTGGGGGTATTGTTTTTGTTGTCTAACTATGATGATCAGCATTTCTTTTCAACATATTTGCATCCCTTCCTGATTTGAATATTCAACCTTATTATGGGTGGGGGCTTTAACTGTGTCCTTCACCCCAAACTAGATAGGTCATCTAATAAAACCCAATCACTGACATAATCTGCTAAACTAATTAACTCTTTCCTTAATACCTATAAAACCACTGAACCCTGGCGATTCAAGTATCCATTATCTCATAGTTATTCATTTTTCCCCGATCACCATTCATATAGTCAAACTGATTATTTTCTTATTGACTGTAAACTTCTCTCTTCAGTTAGGCAGTGTGGTTACAAGGTCATAGTCATTTCAGACCATGCCCCACACTCAAAGCTTGTGTAGGTAATTTTTTTAATGTTTTATTTGGCAAAAATGTCATAATACCCTTTCAGCTATCATAATTGAACTGGTCTGAGAGTTAATCCAGATCTATGGGTTTTCCCTTGGCTCTGTAATCAGCATTTCTAAAATGGCTTTCATCCCGTAAGACTTCAACCAATCAGGACCAGGATATTTACGTGCGTATTGCAATGGATCTCAATATTGGCTACAGAGAAACAATGGAGGAAAAGCCAGCAACCTACATTGCCAACAGCATATATTGCTAAACAACCAACAAAAAGAAAGACAGAAATGGCAAAGGATTCATCTGACCAATCAAGAAATAAAATTAGAGTCAACATGGTGTGTCTTATCAAAGATGACGAGATACCTCAGCTTTAATGTAGCTGGCATTTTTGAATTAAAATATGCCCAGAACATGGCACTTAATAATCTTTAATTGGATGACAAATCCTTCAGACTTTATAACATCCCACATTGAATTCTTTCTGACAACAAATATCACAGGAGACGTATCAAAGAGCACTTTGTGGGAAGCTCTAAAATCTTACCTTCATGGCCAAATAATGTCCTACAGTGCTGCTGCTAATAGACTTTGAGTAGAACATATCTCTAGCATTACTGATCAGATCTTAGATTCAGACCATCGGTATTCTGTATCTCCCACTCCTGACCTGTACAAAGAAAGATTAACACAAACAGAATTTGACTTTCTATTGACAAATGAAACAGTACGGCTGTTATTACAAGCCCGTCACAGGTCTTATGAACATGGTGAGAAAGCTGGGAGGCTTCTGGCTTTACAAATCAGGCAATGAGCTGCTTCAAGAATGATAACTGAAATTTTAACTAATTCTGGACAGACAACTGTTGATCAACAGGATATAAATAAGGACAATCCTACACTCATTTATATTCCTTGGAGTCAGAGGGCGACACCACTTTAATAGATTACTTTTTCAGTGAATTTAATATCCCAATGATATCTGCAGAAGATAGTACAAGTACAACTTGAATAACCCCTATCTCTTGAGGAATTGAACCATTCTATAAAGAGCATGCAAAGTTCTAAAGCCCCAGGACCCAACGGTTTTAGTTCGGAGTTCTGTAAAGCTTTTTCAGTGTTGATTTCCCTTCTACTGCTTGATGTTTTTAACATATCATTTAATGCCAATACACTTCCCCCAACTTATTACTGGGTCTGCATCTCTCTTTTGCTCCCCACTCGACCTTTAGTCCCCTCAGCCTTTTGGATGCAGACACAAAATTATTAGCTAAACCTCTAGAAAAAGTCCTTCCCACAATTATTTCACAAGATCCAACTGGAGTTATTAAGAATAGACTTTTATTTTCAAACCTTTGTAGACTTTTCAATATTATTTACTTTCGTAGTCTAAACCCTCAATGCCCAGAGGTGCTCATTTCATTAGATGCTGAAAAAGTGTTTGACCGGTTTGAGTGGGATTTTCTTTTTTCTGCCTTGGACAGGTTCGGGTTTGGTAAGAAATTAAATTTAATGGGTTCTCCTTTACGCCTTGCACTCAGCTTCTGTTCAGACCAATGCCTTTAGGTCAAAATATTTCCCTCTACAGTGGGGTAAAAGACAAGGGTGTCTCCTCTCTCCTCTGCTATTTGTGCTTTCTATTGAGCCCTTGGCCATTGCCCTACGCTCACTCTGTTACTTTCAGGGGGTATGTAGAGGAGAGAGGGAACACAAGGTCTCTTTATACACAAACAACCCACTTTTGTATGTCAGAAAACGAATTGAATTAATTCCAAGTATCATGTCTGTGCTGAGGATGTTTGGTAGGATTTCTGGGTACAAGCTTAATTTATCTGAGTGAACTGTTCCCCATCAACAGTGCTGCCCAGCATCTATCATGCTCCCAATTTCCATTCACATTGGTTGAAAAGTCCTTCAGTTATCTGGGCATGGTTGTGACTAGGTCTATCCTTGACTTGTTTAAGTTCAACTTCAAACCTTGAATGTACCATCAATGATTTTGGTCAGTAGACCCATTTCCCTTTATCCCTGGCAGGGAGAGTTAATGCTGTAAAAATTAATATTCTCCCCAAAG
Source organism: Polymixia japonica (assembly GCA_900302305.1). NCBI lineage: Eukaryota > Metazoa > Chordata > Actinopteri > Polymixiiformes > Polymixiidae > Polymixia > Polymixia japonica. The sequence goes on along the minus strand of OMKK01083819.1, from coordinate 7,092 downwards.
TTTTATTTCTTTTTCAGTGCATCCTGATTATTATTAATACATTGTTTTTCAGACAACTAGATATCACCCGTTTTATTTGGAATAAGAAACCCCCTAGAATATGATTGCCTAATTTTCAGTATTTTCACTGGGCTTGTAATGTGTGAGCTTTCTCTTTCTGGTGTCAGGCCTTTGAATCAAATGATCAACCTGCCTGGTTGCAAATTGAGCAGGCCTCATGTCATCCTACCTCTCCTGGTGCAGTTTTATTCTCTTCCCTTCCTATGCCATCGGAATGTGCTAAAACTAATCTTGTTGTAAAACAGTCCCTTAAAATCTGGACTAAAATAAGACAGCATTTTGGATGGCATGGGACTTCTCTCTGTGCTCCTCTGTGTCCAAACCACCATTTCCATCCCTCTCTATTAGATAGCTCCTTTCAATTATGGACTAATGGCATTATAAAAATGAAAGATCTTTAAATTAATGGCACGTTTCCCTCTTTTGAATTACTGTGCAATAAATTAAATCTGCCTCAAACCCATTTCTTCAGATTTCTGCAAATTCGCAACTATATTAGATCCAATACATCTACCTTTCCTAGTGCACCTAATATCTGTTGATCCTTCATCTTGGGTAATATCATATATATAACCATATGTCTAATCTATTAGATTCATCCCTACTTAGATATACCCTGACTTGGATGTTGGCTTAATGGAGGAGCAATGGATAGAGGCACAGGAGGGTGTGCACTCAGCATCTATATACCAGGCATGCTCTTATAGAGTTCAGGGTGTTGCATCATCCCCATCTTTCAAAGGTCAAGCTTTCTAAAATGTATCCTAATATAGATCCTTTGTGTGACTGTTGTGGAGTATTTCCTGCCTTGTTGGGCCACATGTTCTGACAATGCACAAAATTATTCAATTTTTGGAACTCTATATTTAAAACTTTGTCTGATATCCTGGGACACATGGTAGAACCTGACCCAGTGTTGGCTGTATTTGGCATACTGAGAGAGGACAGTACCACGTCCACTGTGGCAAGGTTCATAACCCGTTTAGCACGCAGATTAATTCTATTGAACTGGAAACAGGCACAGCCTCTATATATATATATATATATATATATAACTAAAATACCAATAAACAGAGGTAAAAAAGGAAGAAAACAGAGGTCCTCTGTCAGTGGAGCACCAGCCCTCCTCCTGAGCCCCCAGTCTTTGCTGTAAATGAAACTGAACTCATCACTGTGACGTCCTTCAAATACCTGGGAAGCATCCTCTCCCAAAAGCTGTACCATTGATGCGGAGGTGGAAAACCGCCTGAGACAAGCCTCAGCGTCCTTTGGTCGGTTGAGAAAGAGGGTATTTGAAAACAATAACCTGAATATGCACACAAAAACAGATGTATACAAGGCAGTATGTCTCTTAACCCTCTTCGAGTCTGAGCGAAAGCCTAGCAAGCGTAGCCCACTGCTTTTATATAGCTGTGAATAATGTTTTAGCCAAATGCATTCTAGGGACCCAGATGTACAGTCTAGTTGTCTATGTAGTGATTCTTACTGGGGGCATGTGCATACCTGCATTGTGAAGCTGTAATATTAGTTATAACATTAGTGCTACATGCAGATCAATACAAGTAAGGCAGATTCTATGTAGATCAGGTGATCTTTTTTATCATGGTTTCCTTTTTGTCCTATTACAAACTGTGTAGATGTTATATGAACTGATCTGTGCAGAATCTAAACAGATCTGCTTTACTCAAACACGGCCAGTGTGTTGCCCTGTTAAGGTTTAGCACTTTCGGTAACGTTACACATATCTTGACTAATGTTAGGTGTGTAGCGCTAGCTAATACTACCCATGACTAACGTTAGCGGTAGCCATATATCTTGAAACCTACCATTCCGTCACCACCTGTGAAGCATGAGAACACGGGTTATATGGTACCAGAATTTCTGTCTCAATCTCAACGTCAGCATCAATAGGTTTGTACAGGTTTGAACAACCCGGATTCTCCCTGCTTGCGCCATTGTTTATTTTTGTTGTGTGACGTAGATAGAGACTTGGACAGAGGAATGTCAATCATGTGCTCATTAGAATTTTAGGACCACATCCAGACAGTCCTCATAAAGGTCTGATCAGGTAATTCAGCTGTTTTTGTTTATTTTCATTCAAACTTTGGTGGATGCGATTTGAGGATTTGTTTCCAGAGGCTTTAAAGACAGCATATTTTACCTACCTATTTTAATCTATTAACTATATTTTAATATTCATTGCCATTTGACTATAACACTGAAACAAAGTTGATGGTGAAGAAGCACAAACAGGAAGTGAAGTTTATTAATTCCTGAATGCTTATTGCTAGGCCACCAAAATATTATCTTTATCTTTGGAAGACAACCCAAAGTGTGAGAGATCACATTTAATCACATTCAATGGCACCACTATCATTTTCAAATCTCAAGCACCATTTCACCAAGCAGCAAGACTTGTTCTCTCCTGAGATTACAACACTGCCAACGTCTCGCATCAAGCTTTCCTTCTCCCTTGGCTCATGGGCTGGACCACACTAATGGCCACTGAATTTTAAATTGCTGTGATAAGGCAAAGATTTCTCTATTAATATGCCAAAAATGCCAAGATGATATATCAGAACAATTATGGAACCAATCATAGAAAACAAAAGCAATGTGATGCTACACATTCATCAGAATTGGGGTTACAGTGGTGGATGAAGTACACAAATCTCTTACTTAAATAAAAGTAGAAAAACCCTGATGGAATATTAGGGCGCTTTCACATCCACCGTTTTTGGTTCAACTTAATCAAACCCTGGTGCGTTTAGGCCTTTAGTTAGCTATGTTTGGGCAGGTGAGAACACAAACCAAATTCATTGTTTATTTGTTGTAGTTTGCCAAAAAATGGTGGTCTCAGACCAATTACGATCAAACTCAGGTGTGGTTTGCAGCAGGTGAGAACGTTATCTGACCTAATTACAGGAAACGAAACAAGATTTGCGGTGTATTCTGGGTTGAATACGGAACATGTTGAAACCTGACAGCAGAATAAGATGCTGAAAAGGTCAAGGGTTAATCACGGGTAGACTTGGAGCTGAGTTGAGATGCTTCATCAATACATGGACAGATGACCATATTTTCAAGCTCCTAGAAAAAACACACAAGAATACTCACGTTCTCACAATATTCAGCGACAAGCTAAAGGAGAAATGGTTCAATAGAACAGTTGACTAATGTCACATCAAACTAAAAGACGCAACATTGTATCGGTTCAGACCAAAGCAAGCGAACTATAGTCTGTGTACCTTCATGTCAATCATTATTTCTCTTGAATCGTTAAAAAACAGAAAAGTAAATTCAGTGTTTTTGTATTTTGTTAATTACTGCAAAAATTGGTCTGATCATCACTGTTTTTCCACTTGTCTCTCTTTTGCTTTTATGAAAAGTGACTGCTTTGTTGTTTCTTCCCTTTTCCCTTTCTTGCTTTCACTGATTGTGATCGAACACTTATTGTATTTTACTTTATCTTCCTCTGCTTGCAACCATGGTTGATTTTTGCATTTGACACTTTTTCATTTTTCCTTTTCTGAAAAGTCATGTCACTGCTTAATTGCGTTCTACCATTTTTCCTTTAATGAAAACAACCAAAGTGTCTTCATAGTTTGGTTTTTGTTTCTAACAATTGTATGAATAAAGCTGATATGACCATTGAATTTTCCTTTTTTAACATAATAATGAAGAGGTGAGTGGAGCAGACAGTCACAAGCTGGGAGTTTCAAAATGAAAAAGAGGGTCAGCTAAGCTCTGGTCGCACTGGCTGGGTTATTATCAGGAGAAGAAGTGAACTCGGTCATGTCGACCGACCCCATGACCATCACTGACTCTTTTAAATTCCTTTAGCGATATACATTAGCAATAACCTGAAGTGGAAACATTGAGCACATTATTGCAAAAGCTCAACAACGACTTTACTTCCTTAGACATCTTAACAAGTATCGGATCAAACATCAACTTCTCGTTCTGTTCTACGACTACTTTGCCATTACTTACTACTATTTTACTACTACTACTCTGCTATCATCGAGTACATCATCACATCCTCTATTACAGTATTACAGTATGGTACGGCAGCACGGACAGTCAAACACGGAAAAAACTACAGCTGATTGTCAACAAAGTATCCAAAATCCCAGGCAACCCACTCCCCCTCTCTCTCTACATACTCACCAAACTGTAAAGCAAGCAAAGAAGCGCATCTCCAACGTGATAATAGTGGATTATCTGCTGTTGTCCATTTATGTATTTGTGCTGCAGTATAATGTAATGTACCGAAAACAAACCCTCTAATAGAAATATGAAGGGCACTGTATGTAATCTGTTATTCCTGTATGATCTCAATGGATTCATAGGATGATATTGAGTATAATATCTTTTGTACAGGAATTATATTATACAACTGACCAGTGGTGGGCACATGTTGCCACTCCATCAGCTGTGTGGGCTGCACTGAAAGGCTGTTGCAAGGAGTAACTGTTCCAAGTGCAGTTGATTGTAGATTAGTTCAGCCACAGTGAAATGCTATAGTTATACCATTTGACTTAGTTAGCAGTATTACTAACGCTGGTAATGCTTCAGATTGTTGACTCTAATGTTGTTTACCAGGTTTAGAGAGAGAGCGCCTGTGGTTTATATGGTTTGCATGGGTGCAGAAACAAGATCATCTCTTGTCGCAACCCATCACTGTAACCATGGCCTCTATACAAATCAAATCTATTCAATAAAGGCACCTAATTAATAACATTGTGTAGTAGTACATGTTCACTCTCTCTATACTCTCTATAATAATAAGTACCAACACTGACAAATGAGAAAAAACTGCCGTTAGACTGATCGCTTAATTACGACATTCTACGGGTGCACCCTGGGTTAATATCAGAACTTATACCTGGAACTTCAAGTTACCAAACACAATTTACAGTCACAATCAATAGAATCAAATCTTTATAGTGAAAATAACAAACACTATTTCATCACTCCACAACAACCTCAATCAGTAAACCTGACATGAAGTTGTGTGTGAAGTCCAGCTACACTGCGAGGTATAGTACAGCTGTGTGTGAAGTTCTGTCCTACCACTCTGGCAGAAACTAATGGACTGTAGTAGACTGAGGCAGGTCAGTCCTCTACTTCAATGTCTACTGGAATATCATCAGGGACCTCACCATCTACTGGAGTCAGCTCAACAGCAGGGTATGAAGTAGAAGGGACTGGACTGGGTTCTGGCTGCTCTTCTACAATAGCAGCATAAGGAGATTGTCTTGACTTGTGAGTGTTGTACATCTTAATGAACTTGATTGGCTCCTGGACTGGAGGATTTGGAAGCTATGGACAGGAACAGGAGTATCATCACCCGATTTGGCGTTGTCAACACCTGGTGTTTCCTCATCTTCAACACCAGGACTAAGACGTGTCAGAAGCCTTCAGTCTGGCCTTCGTGTAACTGGTTTCTCGACTTCAGTTGTTGGCAGGGACCCACAGGGCAGTAGCAGATCACGGTGCAAGGTGCATAGTGGAACATCCTTGGTCTCAGGCTTGATAGTATAGATTGGCAAGTCACAAGCACACTTAACAACTATGTAGATAGCATATTCACACTTGTCAGATGACTTATCTTTATCTCACAAGTGAATACTATGGACAAGGATTGATCATCTACTTCAAAAACTTTATCAAACTGGTTCTTGTTCCTTTCAGCTGTCTTGGGGGCATTGCAAGTTGCAACTTTGTAACTCTACTCCAGATGACTTTTCAGATCTTTCACATACTGGGAGTCTGACTTTTGTTGGCTGTCAACAGATAAACCAAAGGCTAAGTCAACTGGTAGTCTGGGTTGTCTCCCAAACATTAGCTTATACGAGGTAAACCCGGTGATCCCAACAGTCGTTTTTGTATTCACTCTTTAGTGACCAACATCTGCATGAGGGTCCTGTTAAAATGTTCCACAGGATTGCCTCTGGGATGATACGGGGTAGTTCGGAATTACTTCATCCTTCCAGTCTCACACAGCTCTTTGATAGTTTTGGACTCAAAGTCTGGACCTTGATCACTGTGGAGTTTCTCTGGGAACCCATAATGTACAATAAATTGGTCCCAGAGGGTCTGGGACATGCACAAGGTGAAGGGTATGATCGATACCCATCTGGCCCATGTCATCATGAAGACTTTTCACAAAGCCACAGATCTCAACTCTTCTGGTAGCACCAGCTGGAAAGTTGCATTCACTCCATTGTGCTTCTCCTGTAAAGAACTTCACTCTTCAACTCCAGATGATTCCATTCCTTTAGCAGCAGTGGAAGTTCTGGGAGCCCTGTTCTGACATCCTTCTGTATTTGTATGATAACTTCCCTGATGTTGGGATCAGCATGCTGTTGGAGATCAGATGTATGAAGATATGCACATTCCCCTGCCCCTAAATGACGTCAACAAGTTCAGAACAATTTTGCAGTGATCTTTCTCAGCTCTTCTATTGTATAGAGAACTTAGACTACAGTACATTGCTGTGTGTGTGTTGAATGAAATTGACTGAACCGTAGAGTCCTATCCAGCCCTATCCAGAGCATTTGACTTGGCTATTGTAGATACCAATGACTTTAATTTTGGTTTTAAATTTTGACTTTTTAGCCAGTCATGTCTTAAGATGTCTTCATATACTAAATATACTGGAACACCATCTCCATAATCCTGCAAAATAAATCACCATAATTAACAGAATTCAGCCACTGACAGTAACCCCCATGAATCTTTAACCTATTTTATTTAATTCCACACACCTCATATATCTAATGCATCATCTCTACTATTCACACTCTTTCTCTTTACATTCCTGTCTGCTTCACTTTGACTCCCCGCTCCACACACACACACACACACACACCCACGCACTCACACACACACACACACACCCACGCACTCACACACACACACACACACACACACACACACACACACACACACACACACACACACCCACACACACACACACACACACACACACACACATACACACACACACACACACACACACACACA